>PVIU01023952.1:0-26425 GCA_004026605.1 Ondatra zibethicus | reverse complement strand
TGGGCTCACGCACCTCCAGTGGGCTCACGCACCTCCAGTGGGCTCACGCACCTCCAGTGAGCTCACACACCTCCAGTGAGCTCACGCACCTCCAGTGGGCTCACGCACCTCCAGTGGGCTCACGCACCTCCAGTGGGCTCACGCACCCTCCAGTGGGCTCACGCACCTCCAGTGGGCTCACACACCTCCAGTGGGCTCACGCACCTCCAGTGGGCTCACACACCTCCAGTGAGCTCACGCACCTCCAGTGGGCTCACGCACCCTCCAGTGGGCGTGACACCTCAAGTGGGCTCACACACCCTCCCCTTTCTTTCCCTTGTCTCCTGACCTGTGAAGCCAGGGTGGCAGAGGCAGAAGAAGGCTCCTGGGAGATTGATGCAGCTGGATCCTGTGGGGCAGGGGTCACTCAGACACTCGTCCACCTCAGTCTCACAGTGTGGTCCTTCAAAGCCTGTGTCATAGGAGAGGGTCAGAGATTGCACTGATGGCCCCCTGCCCCAGGGTCTGAGCCTCAGCTTACCTGGGAGACACTCGCAGTGGAAGGCTCCAGGCTGGTCTCGGCAGTGCCCCCCATTGGCACAGGGGGCACTGCTGCACTCGTCCACGTCTTCCTCACACCTGGCACCAGTGAATCCTGGCAGGGGAGGGGGTGGGAATGGAGGGTGCTCACAGTCACGCAGGGAGGCACAGCGTGAACAAAAGTGAGTCTTCTGAGGAGACTCAGGGTGCTTGCAGGGCAACAGAAGCGATACAGACAGGGTGGGGCTCAGCCGCTGCTGGCTGTGATGCTGCTGGGCTGTGGGCAAGCTACCCAGCTTCCCTCTGGCTCTCATTTCTCCCTGTGAAAGAGCTAGGGAGTAGTAATGGTGTCTGGGCTGGGGGTATGGCTCAGAGGTAGAGTGCGTGCGTTGGCACTCATGCCCCTGCCTCTGTCCCCAGCACTGATAAAGATAGAAGCTGTCTCATGTTAGCATGGGGAGGAGACATTCTCTGTGTCTGTGATGGCCCAGCCAAAGCCAGCCACAGACACAGGGGGTACACAGAGGGAAGGAGAGTGACTTGTCAGGGCAGGGGTGAGGGTGGGGAGTGAGCAAGGGAGGATTTAGGGCTGCGATGGAAGAGTCTGGGGAGCTGAAAAGGAATGGGAGAACAGGCTGCTTTAGCTGAGAGGGGGGCCTTCAAAGAGAGCTGGCCTCTGGAGGTTCCCTGGACGGGACTCTTCACCTACCAGGGAGGCAGATGCACAGGAAGCCATTGAGCCGGTCCTGACAGCCAGCTTGGTTCAGGCAAGGGTTGGAGGCACACTCATTGGTCTCCACCTCACAGAGTCTCCCTTCCAAGCCTGAGGACACAGACGTGGTGAGAAGGGGGCCCAGCCAGGCTCAGCCAGCGGCAGCCCCGCTTTCTGCCTGGGTAACCCAGGCTCTGCAGCAGCTCTCCTAGGACTTGCAGAGTTACCGCTGTCCCCAGGGTGTCCCCAGTGCTGTCCCCAGGGCTGTCCCCAGGGCTGTCCCCAGGGCTGTCCCCAGGGCTGTCCCCAGGGTGTCCCCAGGGCTGTCCCCAGTGTGTCCCCAGGGCTGTCCCCAGGGTGTCCCCAGTGCTGTCCCCAGTGCTGTCCCCAGGGCTGTCCCCAGGGCTGTCCCCAGGGCTGTCCCCAGGGCTGTCCCCAGGGCTGTCCCCAGGGCTGTCCCCAGTGCTGTCCCCTAGTGCTGCCCCGAGGCTTAGCGGCTCTGGGGATGTGACTGCTTCCCTCAGGTCTGAGGGGTCAGGGAGCAGGGCGGAGGGGAACCTGCTGTCTGTGTACCTAGAGGGTGGGGCTCTCCTGGTGGACTGCCCAGCCTGAGATTCTCAAAGTACAGCGGAAAAGTGGGCATCTCTCTGGAGGATGATTTAGCCCTCGTGAACTATCTAGGCCTCTGTGCCAGGGGAGCAGGAATCCAGACAGGGATGTGGTGATGGTGGTGGTGATGGTCGTGATTGTAGCGGCCGTGGTGGTGGGCATTGTGGTAGTGTTGGTGATGATGGAGGTGGTTGTGGTGCTGTTGGTGGTGTTGGTGTTGATGGTGATGATGGTGGTGGTTGTGGTGCTGTTGGTGGTGATGCTAATGATGGTGGTTGTGGTAGTGATGGTGATGGTGGTGTTATTGCTGGACTCATGGTGATGGTGGTGGGGGAGGATCTGAATAAAGACATTACAGAGGCAGAGCTGCCCTGTTTTTCACCTTTAAGTTCACCCTCGTCTCAACGGTCTCATGGTCAGCCTTCTGACCTCCCTGCCTCCTCCTCTTTCCTGGGGAGCCTGCTGTGACCCCTTGCTACCTGGAACTTGTCCCTTGGATGCAGTTTTTCTGCTTCTCTGTGCATGGTCTGTGTGTGGCCCGAGCCACGATGCTTGGGGGCTGCTCGGCTTCCAGTAGGGGTGGGGTGGTTGAAACGGTTGAAGCCTAGGATTTGAATCTTGGCTCTGCTCTTCACTGACAGTGTGACTTTGGAGAGGACTCACTCCACCTCTTGGTGTTTAGCTTTTTAATTTATGAGCTGGGGATGCAATGCGCATTTTTCTCTCCTCCTTCTCGCGCGGAGGCATGAGTGTGGGCAGCCTGCGCATTCCTTTCCTATCGCACCCGCTCCAGTCAAGGGTTCACACTCCACCTCTCTGAGGGAGAGTGTGTAATTAAGGGGGAATTCTGGGCTGGCATGAGCAGAGCGGCAAATGCGCTGTCGTTCTGTCCTCTTTGGCTAGGCCACTATGTACAGCGGACCCGGATATACGCTCCTTGATGATCGTGAAGTGGGTGGCGCGCCCCGCCCCTGAACTACGCAGTGCACAGTCTCATTACAGGGCAGCCCGCCCTTCTCCTAGGGGCCTTGGGTTCCCTAGTTTTAGCTGGGACATAGGGAGAGAAAGAAGCATGCTGGGGAAACTGACGCCAGTCACTCTGGCTAGGCAATCCCCCATGGGTCCTAAGTTCTCTGTCTCTCCCACCCACGGCCCCGCCCAGCTGTACCTGGTGGGCAGATGCAGTGGAAGGTGGCAAGTAGGTCTAGGCAGGTGCTGCCTGGGTGGCAGGGCTGGGACAGGCACTCGTTGTGATCGGCCTCACAGCGGGAGCCCGTGTAACCAGGCGGGCAGAGGCAGTTGAAGGAGCCAGGGGTGTTGAGGCAGGAGCCGCCATGCTCACAGGGACTGGGTCCTTGATGGGCTGAGAGGAGAGGAGAGCTGAGATCCACGGAGGCCAGGGGTGGAAGGACAAGGAGGCGAAGGTGTCAGGAGAGGTATGGGGGGGTCTGTCTGCGGAGATGGGCTTATCGGGAAAGGGGGCTGTGTGTTTAGAATGGAGGAGGCAGGGACAACCTGTGGGGTCTGGAGGGCTGAACACTGGGATAAGAGCTAAACCCAGTCGAGACTCCTTTAAAGAAAACAAGCCTTTCCATGTGTGTGTATATGTGGTATGCATTTGTGCATCGACGTGTTTGCCCGTGTGTGGGCACGCACGTGTGGGTGAGCCCCAATGTGTGAATATGAGGGTGCAGGCTGATGCTGGGAATCCTCGGCTGCTCCCCCACCCCTGCTCCCGGAAGCAGGGTCTCTATCAGATCCGGACGTTGTAGGTGTGCTAATCCGTCCAGTCAGTTTGTTCTGGGGGAGCCCCTGTCCTTGCCTTCAGAGGCTGGAATTACAGATGGGCCCTCATGCCCACCTGGCGTTTGCCACCTGTGTGGGTTCTGGGATCTGAATTCCAGTCCTCATGCTTGTGTGTCAAGTCCCCTAACCACGGGACCACCTCACCAGGCCCGCCTGTTGTCCTTCTGAGACAATCTCACGCACCCCAGGATGCCCTGGAACTCAATAAATAGTTGAGGCTCCTCCTGCTTCAGCCCTCCGGATCCTGGGATTTTACAGGCACGTGGGATTACATGGCACTAAGTCACGCCTGGTTTAGTTTTTCACTTGACTGCTGTGTCCTCTGCTGAGAACAGAGGCCTGGCCTCAGAGGGGCTGTGCAGGGACCTCACCCATTTGACATTCATCCAGATCCTGGTGGCAGGTGGGTCCTGAGTAGCCGGGCTGGCATAAGCAGAGGACAGAGCCTGTCAGAGGGTTGGTGCTGCACTGGGCATTCCCATGGCACGGCTGGCTCAAACACTTGTCTTCCTGGTGGCACAGGAGGCCTGTGGGAGGCCGAGGGGCAAGGCTCTTGCAGGCTGCTTGGGACTCCGTGTTGCCCTCCAGGAACTTTCTCCCCTTCCATGTCCCACCCCCGCCTCCTCTGCCTGCACCTGTGCGTCCAGGTGGGCAGAGGCAGGAAAAGGAGCCCACACGGTCAATGCAGGTGGATCCCGGGGCACAGGTGGCGGCTGCACAGTCATCCAAGTTCTCGTCACAGCCTGGGCCACCCCAGCCACTCACACACACGCAGTGGAAGCCACCAGCTGAGTTCTGGCAGGTGCCACCGTTTCTGCAGCGAGGGGGACCCTGGGCTTCACATTCATCTACGTCTTCGGAGCAGTCCCAGCCTGCAGGGGGCAAAGAGAGGGGACAAGGGCTGGCAACCGGAGCCTCGCGAGGATGGAGGGAGGGGCGCTGTTGCCACAAACTTGCTCTGAATCACTCACCCTTCCAGGTCTTTGGGCAGAGGCAGGTGTAGGAGCCCAAGCCATCCAGGCAGGTGGCCCCATTCTGACACTGGTGCCTGACACAGTCATCTGGGTTCATCTCACAGTCCAGGCCCGTGAACCCTGACAGGATCATGGAATCAGCCAGGGAGCCCACCTAGGGGAGAGGACCCTCCCTGCTCAGAGAGAGGGGTACAGGAGAGCCGTTGGGAGACTCTACCTGGGGGACAGAGGCAGAGATGAGAGGTGGTGTCTCTCTCTGGCACCAGCTGGCAGGTGCCTCCGTTGAGACAGCTTCCAGGGGAGCAGGGTCCCTTCCTGAGCTTGCACTGTGGACCCTCCTGCCCCACGGGGCAGAGACACTGGAAGGAGCCCAAGGTGTTGTGGCAGGAAGTTCCCTTAGGGCAGGGTCCTGGCTCCAGGAAGCACTCGTTGACATCATGTTCGCAGGTGTGACCCTCGAAGCCAGGTGGACAGCGACACTGGATCTGGGGGTATGTGGCCAGGCACACGCCTCCGTTGGCACAGGGCTTGGCTGAGCAGAAGTCTCGGAGCTGACATTGCTCACCTGCAGCAGGGCACAGGGGTGGGGTGGGCAGGGGCTGTTTCGGGCACAGCTGGGTGTAGTTTATGCAGCTAAGCTTGCTAGGCGTTCTGTGTGCACGCGCTACACGCTCAGCCTTCTTTTCCCATCTCTCTCCCGTTATTCTCTTGCTCTCTTCTGGTGCTCGATGCCCTGCCTCAGTTTTGCTGTACGTCACAAGGGTTGTAATTAGACTGTTCATATCTTCTACTTTGGAAAGCACATGTAGCTAACAGTGGAGTTTTGCAAATTGGCATACCTTGGGAAACCTGGGTTCCCTGCAGCGACCTTCTTGGGGAAGTGAAAAGCCTCGGTGGCACCCTGCAAATTCACTTTGCCTCTCCGAGTGAATTTCTTGTTGTTATTTAGTTTTTGGTTTTCTTTAAGGCAAGGACTCACTTCACCATGAATCTGAAGATGACTTCGAATTTCTCTCCCTCCTTTTTTTGACATAGGGTCTCTCTAAACTGTCTTGGCTGTCCTAGAACTTGCTATGTCCTGGAACCAGGCTGGCCTTGAGCTAATAGAGATCCTTCTGCCACTGCCTTCTGAGTGCTGGGATTAAAGGCGTGCCAGCATGTCTGCTCTGACTTTGAACTTCTGATCCTGCCTTTGCTTCCTGAGTACAGGCGTGTGTGCCGTTACAGCTGAAGTATGCACCGTTGCAGCCAGCGCAGTGATCCATGCACGCCAGGCAAGCCCTTTACAACTGAACTGTTGTCTCCAGCTCTATTTTCTGTTTGCTTCTCTCTTTCCACTGTGTGGTGTGGATCCCAGGGACTGAACCCAGGCTGTGAGCACTGGCAGCAGGTGCTACCCACTGAACCATGGCCCAACTGTCCCCAGTTTCTTTTCTTTTCTTTTTCCATTTTACATATTTTTTTTCTTGTGTATGGGTGTTTTGTTTGTATGTATGTTTGTACGTCTGTGCACCACGTGTGTGCCTGATACCCGTAGAGGCCAGAAGAAGATGTGTAGTGAGATGGTTTCTAGGTTGGGTTAAGTGGGGTGGAAAGACCTATTCTAAAAGTGGGCAGCACCGCTCCCTGGATTGGGGTCCTGGACTGCATAAGATTAAGAAAACAAGCCAAGCAGCATCAGTGTTCATCGACGGCTGGCTGGTTTTGTCTACCGACTTGCCGCAGTCTAGGATCACCTGAGAAGACAGCCTTTGCTGAGGAACTGCCTGGATCAGGTTGGCCTGTGGGCATGTCTGCCAGGGATCCTCTTGATGTAGGCGGGCTCAGCCCACTGTGGGCAGCGCCATTCCCTAGGTGAGGACCCTGAACTATAAGACAGGAGGGAACGAGATGAGAAGAAGCCAGCAAGGAAGCTTTTGTTCTCCCTGCTCTCCACGGTGGATGTTGTGTGACTGACAGCTCTGGGTTCCTGACTTGACTTCTTCTCCATAAGGGCTGTCACGTGGAAATGTCAGCCACACAAACCCTTACCTCCCCGTGCTGCTCTTTGTCAGGTGTTTATCAGGGCAGCAGACGTGAGACAAGAGCACCCCGCTTCCTGTCTGTTCCCACCACTTGGCTCCCCCACCATGATGCTGAACCAGCAGGAACAAACTCTTCGGGAGCTTTTGCCTGGTGTTTGTCGCGGCATCCGGAAGACTGACTAACGCACCCCTCCTTAGGTGCTGGCCTATACCCCGGGTGCTTACCTGTCCACCCGGGCTCGCAGGAACACCGTGGGCGGCCTGAGGCCTGGACATGGCAGTGGCCCCCGTTGAAACAGAAAGAAGGTGGACAGAGGTCTTCCAGTTGGGTTTGGCATCGCTCTCCGGTGAAGCCGGAGGGGCAGGTGCAGGAGAAGCTGGGGGCCGGTGGAGAAGCAGGGCTAGGGGAGCTTGGGGGCGTGGGAAGCAGGGCTTGGCAGCTGCCCCCATTCTTGCAGAGTTGGGTATCCCGGCAGGGGTCAGGGAACTGGCAAGTCTCACCCAGAAATCCAGGGGCACACCTGGGGTAGAGGGACATTTCAGGCCAGCGGCCCCTCTTCCTTCTCTCCCTCCTCTTCTGCCTCCACTTGAGTCTTCCCTCCTTTTCTCACTCCTCGCGCTCTTTCCTGCTCTCCCTCCTCCTCCTCTCCGGCTCCCACTCCCACGAACCACACTCACTGGCAGGTTCCTTGTCCCTGAGGTAGCCTCAGGCAGGTGCCTCCGTTGGCGCAGGGTTCTGGGGAGCCTCCGCACAGGAGCTCTGGGGAAGATACAAGAGGAGGAGAGGCCGCCCAAGGACCCGTGATGGCCCTTCCCCCTCCAGGGGCTCCTTAAGCCAGTGACCAGCAGCCCCCATGTGGCCCAGGTGCGCGGTGCTCTCTGCCACCCTCTCCATCACACCCCAGTCCCAGGCTCCACATGGTCCCCGTCCCTGTTATTACTCCAGCCCCCTTCCTGTTTATTCTCCATCCCCGGGAAGCAGGGCAACTGGGATTAGGAGGGAGCCGAGGGCGCTTCTGGGAGGTGAGTGGTTGAGCTGCCTAAGGGATTTCCTTCAGGAAAGGCCAGCAATGAGCCACTGGGGGTGGGGACAGCTGGACAGAAAGGGACCTGGTGGTCCCTTCTACGTCTCCATGTCCTGCTTCTCGCTCCTCTATTCCCTGTAGCAGGCGGTCAGCTTTTTCTCCTGTCTGTCCCACACCAAGAGCCCTCTGCCTCTTACTCCAGGGCCAGCTGGCTTCTCCCTGGGGGTGGGCACCCTCCTTTCCACTCCACAGCAGGCACCACCCCTGGCACCAAGCCCAAAGCCTGGGTCTCAGCAGCCCCTGGGGCAGTTAGTGCTCCCTACAGGTTGCTCCTACAGACAGAATCTCCTCCCTCCAGTGTTCCTTCAGAGCCTGGGCCTTGGCCCTCTTCCCTGACCTCACTAAGCATCTCCCCGAGTGAGGCATGTCCCCACCCCTCACCTCTGGTCAGGATGACGGAGAAACTGGGCAGCAGGAGCAGCGAGAGCAGCAGCAGGGACCGGGACTGCATTCCAGGCGCCTGCCCCTGGTCCGGATCTCTCCCTCTTCAGGCAAAGCCCCTCAGAGCCCTTGTTCAAGCAAGGCCACCTCCTCTGGCTCCACCGCCCCTCCTTCCTTCTGGGCCTGCTGCACGCCTCAGTCTGAGCTGTTTCCTGAGTCACACAATGTCCTGGACACCCTACTGATGGGGGGGGTTGGTGTATGAAGGAACATTAAGGAAGGGTGAGGGAGGGGCCTCTGTCTGCTGACAGGCCCTGAGGAGAGGACAGTGTGGCTGGTGGACAGGTGAGAGGAGGGGGAACTGGTTTGCTCCTAGGGCCCAGGGCAGGGGTGGCAGTGCACATGGAGGGAGTCCCTGTCTTCTTCATTGTCTCTGTGGTTTCTCTTTTGCAGGACTGGGAGTGGCAGGTAGCTGCCACTGTGACCCAGGAAGGGCAGGATGTGGAGACAGAGGTGTTGGAAGCATCCACTTCTCACAGATTGAAGCCAGGCACTTTGGCAGAGGGAACCCAGGGACCTTCTGGGCCTTTCCTCAGCCCTTTCTGGAGGATATTCTTTTTAAAAAGGTGTTTTGAGACAGGATTTCACTGTGTGTGGTCCTGGCTGGCCTGGAAAGTGTGGGACTCCTTCTACTCCTGGGTGCTGGGGTTATAGGCACCCGACTCCATGCCTGGTGTCTTTCTGGGGAATGGACGCGATGCTGGGTCCACCCCCCAGTGAAGATGGAACCCAGGCCTCCCGTGTTCCACACAAATGCTCCATCTGTGAGTCACACCTGTAGCCTGCCCGGCTGCTTTTAGTACAGAGTGGGGGGAATCTTGGCCTTTCTTCAGAGAAGAATGTAAAACATCGCCATTACCAATAACCGAAGGACACTATATTTCACCCACCTCTGTCTTCCTCTCTGACAGCGGATGCTGGCGTAGTCAGGATGTCAGTCAAGATGTACAATTTAAGTTAATCAACAACAACAAAACACAACAGAGAGTTTGTTGCCCTGAAAAGCTCATTCTGACTCCTTTTATTTTCATAAACAAAAAACAAAAACAAAAAACCCTTTGGACAAGGTCTCAATCTGAATTAGTCCAGGCTGGCCTGGAACTCGCCTTGTAGTGGAGGCTAGCCTCAAACTCCCGAGTCTTTCAGTCTCCTAAACACTGGGATTGCAGCACCCTTCCTGAGGACGCAGTACAGCTTCAGAACCAGTCACAGGCTGATTCCTCTAGTAACACTGGGAACCGAGCCCAGCGTGGTGGAGTGTCCGCAGGAGCGGTCATGCAGCTTTGAGGAATCCTGGACGCTGCCTGCAATACTGACCAGCTCCCTGCTGGGAACACCGTCCCTATTCCCCTGCCAGGGTAGCCCGGACTGGTCTTGAATTTGCTACATAGGCGAGGAAGACCTTGAACTCCTGACCCTCTTGCTTCTGTCTCCTAACTGCTAGGGTCACAGGTGTGCAGTGCAGCCCCGTTTACACTGTGCAGAGATCAGACCCTGAGTTTTGTGCGCGCTGGACCAGCACACCGTCCACCGGGTCACATCCATAGCCAGTTATTTGGTTTTGTAGATTGTTCTAAACTTTGATTACGCCTGCTGTTTAAAGGTGTTTGGGGAGTGCTCAGTACTGAGCCTAGGGTCTCATATGTGGTAAGCGTACTGAGCTCCCCTGCACCCCCAGTGCCCATCATCACTCTTAAATGATTGGCCAGGGTTCTGCCGTATGAGCCCTAGGTTACTCCGACGATTGTTCCCTTGAGACACGAGACAGGGTCTCAGCTTTTAAGAATACGATAAGCTATTGTGCAGTAAATGTTGTAGAGTTCACACGTGTGTGTGTGTCTGGCTGCTTTCTTAGGCTAACTGCTAGGATTAAAATTCCTGAGTCTACAGGTGACCATGGAATCAAACTGTGGTCATTGAAACCTGGCTGTTGCCCTCCAGCATCCAGTGCAGGACTCTGTTCCAGTCAGCAGCATCTCTGTGTGTCTACTCTCCCAGCCCTTGATATTCCACAGCCTTACGATTCCATTTGTGCTAAGTGTGGGGCAGGCACCCGGAGTCCCAGCATTTGGGGGGTTAAGGCAAGAGAATTGGAGTTCAAGGCCAGCCTGGGAAGACTCCACTTCAAAACAGACAGTTTTTTATTTCAAACAACCCCCACCACAGTTTATTATGAGAATTAGCTTTATTTTCACACGTGTGATTACGTTCATGTTTCTTTTGTGCATTTCCTGTCTGTGTTTTTAGCCCATTGTCCCATTGATGTGTCATTTTCCCATAACCTTCCCCACTTGAGGAGGCCGCTGAGATCTGGGAAATCTGAGCTCTGAAATCAGTGTGCAGAGTCCGGTCATCCTTGTCTGGTTTGCTGATGGGGGCACCTGATGTTGGTGACCTGCAAAGGGAAAGGAGGAAGGGGCACCTGGTTCCTGGCGGGACCGCAGAGGCCTTGATGCCAGTTTCACGTTGCTCAGGAGGGAGCCTGGGGCACCCGGCTGGAGCTTGTGAGAAAGGAGAAATGGTGATGGAGACAGGGAAGTGGTGAGAGAGAAGGGGAACCAAGAGGGTGTGGGGGGAGGGCAGCGTGGGCGGCTGCTCTGGGTACCTTTAGCTTTATCCTTTATCCGGCTGGGGTCTAGGCACTGCTCAGGGTACCTGTGCTGCTCCTGGGTCCCCATAACCTCTCACTTCTAGGACCTTACTCCTCAAACTTCACCGAGGCTTCCTTCTGCTTCCCAGTGGCTTCCCAGGTGCGGACGCAGATGCCGGGAACATCATTGTAGGGAGGCTACCATTCGGGCACAGTGGTGTAAAGCCACCCCCTCCTTACGCCATCATACAATTGACTTTTCTTTCATCCCTGGAGAAGGATAAACGCCAGTCATTCACGCTTCAGTTATAGGAACCTTCCACATTAAGAAGGGCAGTGTTGGCGTGGGCGTTTCCTGCCACGAGCCTGGCTCCTTCTCTAGAACGCCCTTTGCTGCCACCCTGTTCAGAAACCAGAAGCTCTCTCCGGTGCTTCCCGTCCCTAGTTTGTTTATTTTTCTTATTATGATTATTTTTAACCACCTAACTCCCAGGTTATACATTTTATTTTATCTTTCTTGTGATCTGGTTGATAGTTCCACAATCAGCAGCGTCTCTAAGGGTGGGGGTTTGAAAGAAGGAAAAATAGAATTGTAAAACCCGGCTCGGGCTGGAGAGAGGGCTCAGCGGGGCACTGACTGCAGCCAGACAGTGGTGGCTCACGCCTTTAATCCCATCACTCAGGAGGTAGAGACAGGAGGCTCTCTATGAGTCTGAGGCCAGTCTGGTCTACAGGGAACCTTGTCTCAAAAAAAAAAAAAAAAAAAACAAAACCAAACGACAAAAAACTAAACCAAACCAACCAACCAACCAACTAAACAAACAAAAAGAAAAGCAAAAAAAAGACTCCTCTCTCTCTCTCTCTCTCTCTCTCTCTCTCTGCTCTTCTCCTTCTCCTCCTTCCCTTCCATAACCCACTAAATAAATATCCAACCTCAAAAAAAAATCAAACAAACAAAAAACAAACAAACAAAAAACCAAACAGGGCTCAGAGGTTAAGAACACTGATTGTTCTTCCAGAGGTCCTGAGTTCAATTCTCAGCAACCACAGGGTGGCTCACTACCATCTGTAAAGAGATCTGGTGCCCTCTTCTGGCCTGCAAGCACACATACAGACAGAACATTGTAAAGAAAACAAATAAATAAATCTTAAAAAACCCAAACAAAACAAAACAAAGAGAGAGAGAGAGAGAGAGAGAAAGAAGGAAAGAAAAACGGGAGTGAGCAGTGGCTGCTCTTTCAGAGGACCTGAGTTTGGTTCCCAGCACCGGCTCCCCATGGCTCATAATAGCCTGTAAATCCAACTTCAGGCATCAAACTCTCTGTTGATTTCTGCACACACACACACACACACACACACACACACACACCCTCCTCAAATATTTAAATATAAATCTTGCAACAAACAAACTAATTTGGTTCTGTTGGGAGGGAGGAAGGGGGAAGTCTAGGGTCCTATTTATATGTGCTGTTTGGAACCAACAAGAATTTCTGTCTAGATAGCTTGCTTTTGAGCTGGACAGTGCTGTGCTGTGTGAAGCAGCCCCGCTGAGCACATCCTACTCCGATAAATACCCACAGGAGGGCAGCACCTGCTCCACTTGAGGTGAGATGCGGAGCCCAGGGACGCTGAGCCCCTTGCTCTCCTCTTTTCTTACGACTGTGGCCCTGGATCTTTTTGTGATAGTTCCACAGTCTCCAAACCTGGCCCGCATTTCCAGGCTATTATTTTCTTTCTGTTGTTCAGATCAAGTTGGCTCGTGTCTTTAGGTTCCCTGTACTTTTTCCTTTTTATCTTTATTCTGCTGTCGAGTCAACCTATGGGGTTTTAAATTGTGGTTATTGCATTTTTAAAAGATTTATTTCCTGTTTTTATGTGTGTATGGGCATGTGTCTGTGTGTAAGCATGTGCACATGTGTGCAAGCAGGTGCCTGAGGAGTTCAGAAGAGGATGTCGGGTCCCCTAGGGCTGGACAGTTACACGCAGTTGTGAGTGACTGGGCATGGGTTCTGGGATTCGAACTCCAGTCCTCATTATTGAACAGCAAGCCCTCTTAACCACTGAGTCATCTCTCTAACCTTTCTTTTGACAGGGTCTCCTGTAGCCCAGGCTAGCCTTAAATTCCCTACGTGGTGAAGCATGGCCTTGAACTCACGACCCTCCTGATTCTGATTTGGTCTTTCGAGTTAGCATTACTTTGCAAGCCGAACCCCCCACTTTGGGCCTCTTGAGATGGAGGTTCCTTCCCACCAAAGCGAGTTTGGGGGGCTCCCTGACCACCCCCAATGCTCCATCCTGTGTCCCAGGAATTCTACTGAAGTATTTTCAATGCATCAAACATTATTGGGGCTCTTCAGAAAAGTCCATTCAGTTTTTCCGGAAGCAGAACAGGAAGTGGCACCAAACAAAAGCTGGCATTTCCGTACCTTTCCCCCAGGACCTGGGAGCTGACTCAGCTCCCCCTGCTGCCCAGTGAGTCTTTCTGTACAGGGAACGGACATGTTTCCTGGTCAGGACGACTGTGACAGGTGCTTGCAGACTGAGGAACCTAAGTTTTGAATTTTAATTTGTCTGAGATGGGGTCTCTTGTATCTCGTCTCAAACTTGCTAAATACCCGAGGATGACCTGGAACTAATCCTCCTGCCTCTGCCTCTCAGTCCCTGGGCCTCCCGTCTGCACAAGGTTCCTGGGTTGTTAGGTGCTGGGGAATCATCAAACCTAAGGCTATGTGTCCACAAGGCAAGCCCTCTAACTCAGCTGCATTTCCAGCCCACACTTACTTACTTAATTCAACAGTTTTTGATTTTTTTTAGACAAGGTTTCTCTGTGTAGTCCTGGTTGTAGTGAACTCGCTCTGTAGACCAGGCTGGCCTTGAACTCATAGATTTACTTACCTCTGCCTCCGAGTGCTGGGACTAAAGGCATGCACCACCACGGCCCAGTCACATTAATTGTTTTAGAATTTAGGGTTTTTTTGATATTTATTGAGCTCTACATTTTTCTCTGATCCCCTCCCTGCCTCTCCCCTCCTCCCTTCAACCCTCCCTCAAGGTCCCCATGCTCCCAATTTACTCAGGAGATCTTGTCTTTTTCTACTTTCTACTTCCCATGTAGATTATATCTATGTAAGTCTCTCTTAGTGTCCCCATTGTTGTCTAAGTTCTCTGGGATTGTGGTTTGTAGGCTGGCTTTCTTTGCTTTTGTTTAAAAACCACCTATGAGTGAGTACATGTGATAATTGTCTTTCTGTGTCTGGGTTACCTCACTCAAAATAACATTTTTTAGCTCCATCCATTTTTCTGCAAAATTCAAGCTGTTGTTATTTTTTCTGCTGTGTAGTACTTCACTGTGTAAATATACCACATTTTTTTTTATCCATTCTTCGATTGAGGGACATTTAGGTTGTTTCCAGGTTCTGGCTATGACAGATAAAACTGCTATGAACATAGCTGAGCACATGTCCTTGTGGCACGATTGAGCATCCTTTGGATATATACCCCAAAGTGATATTACTGGGTCTTGAGGAAGGTTGTTTCCTAATTTTCTGAGAAATCACCACACTGACATCCATAGGGATTGTACCAGCTTGCATTCCCGCCAGCAATGCAGAAGTGTTCCCTTTTTCCCACAACCTCTCCAGCATAAGTTGTCATCAGTGTTTTTGATTCTGGCTATTTCTTAAAGGTATAAGATGGAATCTCAGAGTTGTTTTGATTTGCATTTCTCTGATGACTAAGGATGTTGAACATCTCCTTAAGTGTCTTTCAGCCATTTAAGATTCCTCTGTTGAGAGTTCTCTGTTTAGGTCTGTACTCCATTTTTTTTTTATTGGATTATGTGTTCTTTTGGTGTCCAATTTCTTGAATTCTTTGTATATTTTGGAGATCAGACCTCTGTCTGATGTGGGGTTAGTGAAGATCTTTTCCCATTCTGTAGACTGTCGTTTTATCTTGTTGACCACGTCCTTTGCTTTACAGAAGCTTTTCAGTTTCAGGAGTTCCCATTTATTAACTGTTTCTCTCAGTGTCTGTACTGCTGGGGTTCTATTTAGGAAGTGGTTCCCTGTGCCAATGCGTTTAAGTGTACTTCCCACTTTCTCTTCTATAAGGTTCAGTGTGGCTGGCTTTATGTTGAGGTCTTTGATCCATTTGGACTTGAGTTTTGTGCATTAGAATTTAGTTTTATGTATATGGGTGTTTGCCTGATGTATGTCTGTGTGCCGCTTGAATGCCTAGCACCCGAAGAGGCCAGAGGAGGGTGTCACAGCCTCTGGAACTGGAGCTATAGATGGTTATGAGGCACCATGTGGGTGCTGGGAAGTGCACCTCGGTCTTCTGGAAGAGCAGCTGGCACTCTGAGCCATCTTTCCAACCCCCTTTAATTTACTTTTCAGACAGGATCTCCCATAGCTCAGGCTGGCCTTGAACTCACCATGTAGCCTACGATGACGATGAACTTGTATTTCAGACGCTCTGTTTCCTTCTTCCCGAGTCCCCGCATCACGGGTGTGCAATGCCATCCTGGTTTATGCTGCGCTAAGGTTCGAACCTATGACCTTGTGCTTGTGAAGCAATCCCTCTGTCTCGGCCTTCGTTGGTTTGTTTCAGTGCTGGGAATATAGAATCCAGGGTGCTACCCATAGCGAGGTGCTCCACCCATTTCCTCTAATTTAAATAGGTTTAAGGAGACTCATCCAGCTAGAGGTGGCTGCTGTATGGACAGCTCAGTGCCATCTCTCCCCTTGAGACAAAGGTGGCTTGCGGTGGCCTGTCCTGTTACACATGGAGTCTAAGCTATGCCTCTCTTTCTGGGCTGCTGCAGACTTGTGCATCTGAAGAGACTGGATTAAGGGGCTGGGGAGATGGCTCCGTGGTTAAGAGCACTGCTGCTCTTGCAGAGGACCCAGGTTTGGTTCCCAGTACCTACATGGCAGTTCTCAACCATCTGCAACTCCAGTTCCAGAGGATGTGATGCCCTCTGCTGGAAACTATGGACACTGCATGCAAATGGTGCACGGACATATAGTACTCATACATACACATAAGAACTAAGCATACATTGCTGGGGACTGCAGACCCTCAGACCCTGAGACCCTATGACCCTTTGCCTGCCGGAGTGAACAGCTTGTTTTCCTGTGCTTGCAGCTGCTCTGAGCACGAGACCCTCATGAGTTCCTCATAACAAGGAAGTGGTTTCTGGTGGGCTTGCAGCTGAAAAATCCCGAGAGCTAGGGCATGGCCATTGGTCAGGGAGAGCCCTATATAAGCTGCCCTGGAACACAATAAAATTGGCATTCTTGTTTCAAGAGTGACCCATGTCTCTGTGTGTTTTTCAATCTCCAGACCCTTGCCTGATCGTGGTTCCAGATGGTGCAGGCGCCACGGGTGGAGGCCCCTCTGGGACTGGGAACTAGGGACACTCGGAGGGATGCCCTCTGGAAGGCTGGCCAGCAGGTAAGTAACAAAGAGAAGGTGAGAGGGTGCATTGTAAGGATGGGGGCGGATTCTTCCAAGTTCACTCTTGTAAAGGAATTGTAGGTACTACTGAAAAAACAGGGTACTGGGATTAAACAGAATCTTTAAAGAGGCAGTAAACTTGTAGAAAAACTAATAGGAATAAAGAAAACTAAGCCATGTAAAAATGAAATATACACAGAGAGACATTTTATTGTATGGGCTGCTAAGATAAACCAGCATAAAGGTATCTTGACTTTAAGATTTGAGTCTAAGGATATGTTATGGAGCAATACCCTGAAAGGTCACTGTGAACAGCCCAAAATTACTTCACCCAATAAAAATCAGGAAGCAGTTTGGAGAGAACTACACCCAATTTCCCTAAGTGATTGTTTCCCCTATGGAGGCTGGTTGAAGAGTCGATGCTTATTGAAGGTTGTGGGGTCAGGGAGCAGCGTGGGGAAGCTGCTAGGAAGCTGGAGGATGTCCGGGATGGAGAGTCCCTGGCATCATGCAGGGGAGATCCAGGGATCTGGGGGAGCCTGAGGAGGCTTAGATCTCAGATAGTAGTGATTCCAAGCCGTCTCTCGGGACTGGGTCTATTCTCTTGCCCCGCCCCAGGAGAAAGAATCCCTTTTACAGAGCAACTGCCCCTCCGGCCATTGAGAGGGAAGTGGATGAGTTGCTGAGACCAGAGCCAAAATAAGACTTTTCATGCAGCTGTCTGTATGTCAGGCCATTTTCCTTCTAACCATACCTTGAATGATTCTGCCTTTAACTGCTCTCAAGTTTCATGTAATTTAAACAGCTGTTGGACAAACGAGATGACTACCGCTGTGGTTCACATTTCAGGCTTGGTACCTTCCCCAGTGAATCAGATGGTGCCGAGACTTCGGGATCACCGCGGCTGTAGTGGCTGCTATTGATGGCTGCTGTGGCTAGCACAGACCCAAAATTTCCTTAATGAGCATGTTCACTAGGGCGTTTTCCAACTTAACCTACAGACCGCCCTTTTACGAGAGCAGTTAGGTTTCTTATGGGATTTGCATATGGTTAGTTGCTTCCCTTCCTTCCATCATATTTGTGCCGCGCCCATGCCAGTCCAGCCACTTCCAGAGAACTCTTGTAGCTGGAGGGTTTCTGTTGCTCTGCCTCTACAACAGACATCATCATCATGATCATCATCATCATCAGCAGCAGCAGTGATGTAATATCACTACTATGCTTGCCCAAGAGCATGGACTTCCTCCGAGTGCAGTATGGGTCAGCCTGCTATATAAAATGAGGGAGCTGTTGGGGACCGCAGACCCTCAGACCCTGAGACCCTATGACCCTTTGCTTGCTGGAGTGACCAGCTTGTTTTCCTGTGCTTGCACCTGCTCTGAGCACGAGACCCTCATGAGTTCCTCATAACAAGGAAGTGGTTTCTGGTGGGCTTGCAGCTGAAAAATCCTGAGAGCTAGGGCGTGGCCATTGGTCAGGGAGAGCCCTATATAAGCTGCCCTGGAACACAATAAAATTGGCATTCTTGTTTCAAGAGTGACCCATGTCTCTGTGTGTTTTTCAATCTCCAGACCCGTGCCCAATCGTGGTTCCAGGTGGTGCAGGCACCACAACACATCTGTGGAAAAGGGGAAGAGTGGGTTAAGCGTTACAAGGTACACTGCTGGCCTTTGCCTCTAACACTGGTAGAATTAGGTGCACACCAAAGAATTATTTTTAAATAAATGACATAGTATCAGTAATTGATTTGGAGGAAATACATCTATTTTATATACTTCTATTCTCTTGATCGTGAGACGTCTTGGGTGTTAAGTGGGCTGTGAGTGGGTTCTTCTCTCAGCCACACTCAGTGGCTTCATCGCTAGGGAAAAGACAATGTGCTGGTGTAAAGCAACTCTGGAGAGTCGTGCAGGAGTCTGGCACACGGTGAGTCCTCAAGCCTTTGGAATGACTGGGATTTGCCCTTTTCATTAACGGAAGTGAGCCCTATTCCCTTCCTGAGCTTCCAAGTGACCCTTTCCTCCTCGGAGAGCCTTTATGTGGCCTATCTCTCCACAGTCTGCTCCCTTACAGAGGACCCGCCCACATCTCACGCCCATGCACTGGATCTCACAACGCCCAGAGCCTGCACTGTCCTCATGGTGGCTGAGAAGCGGCCCCCAGAGGACAGTGGCTCTGGAGCTGGTCCCTCATGACAGGAAGAACTGCATGAGAACTCTGCCTCCCACCTCAGCCCTGAGACACTCAGCTGACCAGAGCAGCAAAAGCCGGTGTCTCTCAAGTGACCCAGATCCCTTAGAGTGCAGATTTGGGAAGTTCAAAGCTGCCAGGGAAGTTTATTCTTTGTTCTAACCATCACCTACCAGGGAAGCCCAGTCTGCCTTACATGGTGGCTAAGAGAGGCTCTCCTTGTAGCCACACCTCAGAACAAGGTCGTCCCGAAGGACAGCCTCTGTGTCCTGTTCTCTTGGGGGAACAGGATGCTAAGGTCAGCACTTCTGCCCCACAACCCTTTCTGCCTATCACTCACAGCCCTCCTGAGCCAATGTGAGTTAGCTGTTTTTCTTGTTCTAAGCAAACACCCGAGAAAGGCAACTTTAGGACGAAAGGCTTTATATTTCAACTCAAGGTCTGAGGGAATGAAGTCTGAGGGCGGGGGAGGAAGGCAGCCACAGTCGGGGAACAAGATGGGTGCTGGGGCGCAGCTCACTTCTTCCCGTTTTACTCAATTATTGACCCCGGCCCTGGGAGGGGTGACCACATTCAGGGTGACTCTTCCCTTCTCAGTTATACATCCTTGGAAACACTCTCCCGGGGATGTGTCTCCTGGGACATTTGCCCTCCAGACAAATTGACTAGGGAGGATCACAGCCTGCTTGCTTGTCTCCTCTGCACACAAAGGAACCCAGCGCAGCTTGAGTCCAGCAGTTACTGAAGAGAGCTGACTTCCATCACATCAGCTAAAATCGAGTGTGAATGTGACAACAGGGGTCTCTTCTGGAAAGTCGGTCCTAGGAGGAGGGGTGGTCAAAGAAAATGCCCTGTTCCCCAGGGCTGGGATCCTGGCCGGTTGGAGTGTACCCTTAAGCAGATTGTGCCCATGCCCCAAGTCAGTGAGCAAGTCAGCCCCTCTGATTGTCATGCTGTTTGGCTTTGGGCAGCCTGGGGAGGTGGGGACAGCCTGGGTTAGAGGATATGTGTTTGGTGAAGGGTTGGGAGAGATGGATGAGCCAGTCCCTGGGGTACTGTCCTATGAGACCTCAGGCTGGGAGGCTTTTTGGGTTACCACTTTCCCAGAAAGATTTGTCGCACCCAAGAATAGTCTTGGACAGTCTTTATTGAACATACACAGTCCAATAAAGACTAAGTTTGAAATGTTCTGTTTTAAATTTAGAAATACTTACATGGATAGGCAAAAGTTGAAGCTATTCATACGAGTTATTTATTTTTGATGGAGGGAAAATAATTGCACTGCCACCTAATATGAGGAAGAAATTAAAATATAGGACACATTTGTAAGTGTAAAAAATTAATAAGCATATATGAATTCGTCAGCATGATTAATGGACAAATTAATCAATCAACCAATCAAACAAACAAACAAGAAACGGCTTGGTCCCCAGTAAGCCTTCATGCTTCATCCCCAGAGACCCAAAGGGCTGGCATCTCTGCGTTTCTTGACTGTTTTTCTACCACTCTGTTGAGTCTTTGCAAACACTTGCTGAGTGTAGGGAATGTGGAACCAGAGTCCTCTCTTGGCCTCTGGAGGAAGCAAGTCTTCGGCAGTCAAAGCCAGGGCTCAGGGCATCTGAGTGGGTTTGGTCAGGAGGTTAAGACAGGAAGGGAGGAAGTGGGAGGTAACAGAGCGAGGTGTGACACATGGGATAGCAGGTGAGGGGCCAGCCCAGGACCTGCTGTGGCTGAGGAAGTAGACTCAGGGAGGGCTGGGACAGCCCAAGGGGACTGTGCTGCTGCTGACTGGGCTGTCTCTTCAGGGTCTACTTTTCTTGGCATGTCTCTAGTCTGTGGCAGGTGCAGACGGTGAGGCTGGGAGTGCCTTCATGGTCTCTCATGGCCTTGGGTCAGCCTGCCCTCTTGCGTCTTCAGAGCCCAGCTTTAGACGGGAGGAGAATCTGTCTGCTAGAAAGGATCTCTGAGCCGGGGCGGTGGTGGCGCACGCCTTTAATCCCAGTGCTCGGGAGGCAGAGGCAGGTGGATCTCTGTGAGTTCGAGCCCAGCCTGGTCTACAAGAGCTAGTTCCAGGACAGACTCCAAAGCTACAGAGAAACCCTGTCTCGAAAAACCAAAAAAAAAAAAAAAAAAAAAGAAAGGATCTCTGGTCACCAACGCCACGTTCTCCAACTTTTCCAAGCACGGTGGGAGAGACGGTTTTAACAGGTACAAATGGACTTCTTGGATCCGTGACCTGGTCACACTACTGCCGTTCCTCTGCAAAGTGTATAACGGAAATCCATGGGCACCTACAAGCCCTCCTGGGAACTGGCCGCTCTGTCACATTCTGACCACACGGGGGCAGCAAAGGCCGAGGAAATGCAATTGGGATTTCCCGAGTGACGTATGAAAAGCAAACCTATGTACAGATTTATTTTTATTTTACTTATGTGTATGTGTATATCTTTGTGAGCCTATGCCTGGTGCATGCAGTGTCCAGCTGAGGTCCCGAGAGCATAGGATCCCTGGAGCTGGAGTTACAGGTGTTTGAACATGAGGGTGCTGGGAACTGAACTTGCTTCCTCTAAAAGAGCACTGTACCAGCTGAGCCATCTCTCCAGCACCTGGCCTAGCATTTCACACACCCTTGGGGTAGGGTACTGAGGGGTCCTGCCAGGTCCCACTGTGAGATGCACTGTTCTTCAAAGTCCTTTAGATGCTTTTACCACTAAGACGTTTAGAACTCAGAGCTCACAGACATGCACCACAGCGCAGAGATTACACAAAAGAAATCTAGAAACACAAGAAAAGTGAGAGTGACCTCTTCAGCAGAAGTTCTAATGTACCCCAGTCTCCCCCAGACCAGTAGAGCGCTCCCCACATCGATGTCCCAGTCTGGTGGCCTCCTGTTGAGTTCACCTGACTCTCTCTCTTTCCTACAGAGCTGTCCTGGAACTCAGTATTTAGACCAGGCTTGTCTCAAACTGACAGAGATCCTTCTGCTCTGACTGCTGGTATTAAAGGTGTCTGCCACCTCACTCAGTCCCCCACTCCCATTTTGAGACAGGGTTCACATAGCTCAGGCTGACTTTGAACTCTCCGTGTAGCTGCGGATGTCCCCGTGTTCCTGATCACCCGGCCTCTCCCTTCTGAGCGCTGAGAGGGCAGGCCTGCCTCACTCCACAGCGTCAGGATCACGTGTCCACCAGCACAGCCAGCTGTGGCTTCTGTCCCAGTGCTTATGGTCAATGCAGCTGGATGTGACCACGGTGCCCTGGGAGAGGACACAGTGGACATCGCAGTCAGGTCATCAGTGTCCTCTCAGGCTGTCTGGTCTGCTCCTGGCCATTGCCCTCCACTCCCGCTCACCATGGAAAGCATAGGCCTGGGCCTCAGGAGGAGATAAGGTTTGTAACATCAAGGCACCTGGAGTCCAAGGTTCCTTGCAGCCTCTTGCTGAGTCTGTGAAGCCTGGAGTGGGGTTGGGCAGGGCTGGGGCTGAGGGGGAGTGTGGGGTGGGCAGAGAGATTTCTGGAAGACTTACCCCTTTATCTTAGTAGTTACTGGAGCTAGAGAAGGGCTCCTGATGTCACCTCTATTTGCAGTCGTGACAGGGGCTGACATAACTCGGATGAGTCCAGCCAGCTCCTGACACTTCACAGAGATTCAGTGAGGATTCCTTTTCCTCTTTCTGTCACCCTGACAGTGTGACCTCAGGAGTCTCCCCAGCAGGCAGGGTTGGTGGTGACCTGGGTGAAGGTGAGGTGGGGTGGCGGGGTGAACGTCCATCTCTTCCTGATAGGGAAACACGCCCTGTTCCTGGGGTGAGGGTGAGGTGGGGTGGCGGGGTGAACGTCCACCTCTTCCTGATAGGGAAACGCGCCCTGTTCCCATTGCTTCAGCGTTCAGTTCTGGTGGATGAAGCTCCGGTTGTTCTGTTGGCTGGGAGCGCTCTGCTGGAGCAGGCTGGGACAAAGTCTCGGGGGGGGGCGGGGATGACTTAGGTCATGTCTTCCTATCTATGCCCATTTTGTCATGTAGACTGAAAACACCTTTTCTCCAGGCGACCTCCTAAATTACAATAGGAGGAGCAGAGCGACATCAGCAAAGCCCGGCACCTGCTTAGGATGGCGCAGGTTGTCTCACTACCAAGAGGCTAGGGCGACCACCTTCTGTGTGGTAGGTGCATTGTGCCCTGCAGGTCGCTCAGAATTCTGAAGGCCATACAATGTAGGAATAGGGCTCGTGTAACCCGGCCCCTGCAAGTGGGATCTGCCAAGTCCTCAGCTGCTCAGATATGTTCCCTTTCCAGTAAATTAGTAATAAGAATCTAGGCTGAGCCTTCATGAGCGTTCGAGAGGCTGAGACTGGAGAACTGCGAGTCCTCAGTCAGCCTGAGCGCAGTTCACACCCAGCCTGGGGAGCACAGCCTTGGAGCTGGCAGTGCGCCAGGGGTGTGAGGCGCTGTGGAGGCCAGGGCTGGCTGAAGCAGACTGAGCCAGGCAGAGAGAAGCAGGGGTGAGGGTGGGAGGTCCCGCAGGGGTGAGGGTGGGAGGTCCCGCAGGGGTGAGGGTGGGAGGTCCCGCAGGGGTGAGGGTGGGAGGTCCCGCAGGGGTGAGGGTGGGAGGTCCTGAGGTGGGAGCAGTCCTGTAGGTGGGGAATGCAGAGTGAGCACTGAGCTATAAGCGCAGCAGGAATGGTCTTTGATCTATGTAAGAGGCTCACGGGTTTGGAGACAGCAGGCGGGAATCCTGGTCTCCTGAGTGTCAACAGTGGGTTAGGCCCAGGTGAAGCAGCACAGAGAGATAACAGAAGGGGGCAGCCATATTGCAGCCCTGTGTGGCTTTACACAAGTTCACTCATGCGCAGACCCTAGTGAGACAGGAAGAGCAAGGAGGCCATTGGGGGAGGGGCAGCAGGCGAGGCGGAACTGGGAGACTGTTGATAAATAAAACGGCCAAGGTGCCATGATTCACGTGTGTACAAACCCCACAAACCAGCTGAGCACAGATGTGCAGCCTCTGATCCCAGGCTGCAGAGGTGGAGGCAGGATGTCGGGAGTTCAAGGCCAGCCTCGGTGGCATAGTGAGTTTGAAGGCAGCCTGAGATCAATGGACCCTATCTCAAAACCTCATCTGCCAGCGATGACTGCAGGGGGTGACTGAGCCTGGGGTTGGAGGAGCTGACATCCTTTGTCAGTCCCTGCTGTGTGGTGGAGAAGATGCTGGAGCACATGGAGCCGCTGTGGACAGAGAAGGAGCCTCGTGCTGCTGATGAACCCAACAGACCACGGCCCTGGCCAAAGATGCCACAGACCTGCGGGTGTGCATGGCCTCCCTGCTGCGGGTGTGCATGGCCTCCCTGCTGCTGGTGTGCACTAGGTATTTCGTGCAGCTTTTACTTTTATCTAAATTTTGTTTGTTTTTTTCTCCATTTCTTTAAGGTAATTTCTCATTTCATCTTTAAGAATTTCAGCATCCCAGGAAGGAGCCCATGAGCCTTTGGGACTGAAAATGGAGAGCACTCTGCAGTCTCCACACAGGACAGGATCCCATGGCCAGCTGAGGACACCTGCTGAGGAAGGACACTGAGTCCAGACACAGCCCTTATCAGGAGACTCTGTCTTTAGTGACTCGACTTTGAAATTTCCCAAGGCCCTGATGAACATTTATAATTACAATTATAATCACATCAAAAATTACTCATGAGCTGGGTGGTGGTGGCGCACATCTTTAATCCCAGCACTTGGGAGGCAGAGGCAGGCGGATCTCTGTGAGTTCGAGGCCAGCCTGGTCTACAGAGCTAGTTCCAGGATAGGCTCCAAAGCTACAGAGAAACCCTGTCGAAAAACAAAAACAAACAAACAAAAAAATACTTTCACATGAGCCTTAGAGACACGAATGGAATTAAACCTAAATTTGGCCGTTACACCTAGGTCTCAGCTTCACACATCTACTCCTTGGCCTTGGTCTCCCCACCTCACCTGCCCTCTGTTGTAGGTCTATAAAATTTTCAGGCACAAAATTATTTTTATTATTCATAAAATATAGCCTTTCCTTGACATTCTAACTAGCCAGAAACTGGAATCCATCTCATTAAGTCAACCAGGTGACAGTCATGTCATTGTCCCAGCTCATTTGCACAAGAATCTGCAGCTTGTCATTGTCCCATGACCTCAGCAGATGTGTCAGCTGTTGGTGTCTAGGGCATGAAGGTAAATGGCCTTTAAAAATGTCTTCAAGGGGCTGGAAAGATGCTCTCCAGATAAGAGAGTTTACTGTTCTTGCAGAAGATAATGGTTTGAACCAAGCACCATGTCTATATGTGAAGGTTAAACTCACATTTGCCCTGAACGCCAGCTCTAGGTACCCGCGCCCTCTTGTGGTCTCTTTGGGCACTGCACGCCATCCCTGCCTGCCCGGGGCCAATGGATGCCACTGAAGGCAGGAGAAATCACCAAACCCTTGGAGCTGGAGAAACAAATCAAAGCTGAGAGGCTGCTGTCACAGGTCCCGTGTGGAGAAGGACGATCTGGGACGCTAACCTGCTTTCTGCACAGCCTCCTGCTGCTGTGGGACAGAGGCCCTGGTGAGCCCCCCTCAGGACAGGCTGTGTCCCCACACTGAGGACAGAGGGCCTGTGTGGGAAAATGCAGACAGGGACGACTGTGGTGTGAGAGGTGATTGGGAAGGAGTGGACCGACACACGGACTCACACTGACAACTCACCCGTACATTCCACAGTCTTCACACATGCACGAGGTTCATGGGACACAACTCTTATGGGTGAAGTTTTCCCTTTCCCAGCAGGAACTCAGGCATCAAGGGAACTGGACACCTTAGAGTCTGACATCCTGCTTCCAGGGCGCCTGTGCACTCTCCTGCTGCACACAAGGCTGGAAAACTGTCCAGGCTCCGTCACAGGAGCCCTGACACCATTGCCATCACTGCCCAGCTTAAATAGGAAAATTAATGCCATATGTGGTTAATGTAGCCATGAATTGATGGGGGATGATTATTGCAGTAATGGAAAACACAGATTAACATTCCTCCAGTCTCAGAAACAAATCATAAAATAAAGAATGCTTCTGAAAGCCGGGTGGTGGTGGCGCACGCCTTTAATCCCAGCACTTGGGAGGCAGAGGCAGGCAGATCTCTGTGAGTTTAAGATCAGCCTGGTCTACAAGAGCTAGTTCCAGGACAGGCTCCAAAGCTACAGGGAAACCCTGTCTCAAAAACCAAAACCAAAACCAAACCAAACCAAAACAGGATAGAGAAATCTGGCTTCATGTTGCCTACGTAATATAATGCTCAATGTGTTGAAAGGAGTCAGCAGAAAATTCTTCCACAAGGAATGTTAAGCAGCCCCACCTTGTGTCAATATTTTGTACAAAAGCCATGAGAACTAAATCATAAACAGTTTCCTCAATCTAAAAATTATCGTTATATGGATGAAATCTTACTGGATGTTTCAGATGCAGATACCTTAGAAAAGTTGTTTGATGAAGTAAAGAGAATTTTGCTTTGCTAGGGATTACAAATTGTTACTGAAAAAAAATACAAGGAGGAGATTCTACCAATTATCTAGGATATAAGATAGGTTTACAGAAAATTCAGCCACAGAAAGTACAAATCAGGAGAGATCAATTACGAACCCTTAATGATTTTCAAAAGTTGATGGGAGATATTAACTGGTTACAGCCCATAATTGGATTAATTACTCATGATCTAAGTAATTTATCTCAAACCTTACGAGGTGATAAGGACTTAAATAATCCAAAAAAATTATCACCTGAGGCTGAGAGAGAATTGGTTTTGGTAGAAAAAGATTACAGGATGCACATGTGGATCGCTTGGATCCAGACCTTGATTGTATCCCAGTCATTCTACCTTCTACTCACTTTTATAAAGGGATTCTTCTTCTTCTTCTTCGTCTTCCTCGTCTTCTTCTTCTTCTTCTTCTTCTTCTTCTTCTTCTTCTTCTTCTTCTTCTTCTTCTTCTTCTTCTTCTTCTTCTTCTTCTTCTTCTTCTTCTTC
>PVIU01023951.1:0-26426 GCA_004026605.1 Ondatra zibethicus | reverse complement strand
GTTGTGTTGTGTGGTGTGGTCTTCCTGCTACACCACAGATGTGTTGTGTTGTATTGTGTGTCTTCCTGCTACACCACAGTTGGGTTGTGTGTCTTCCTGCTACACTACAGTTGTGTTGTGTGGTGTGGTCTTCCTGCTACACCACAGATGTGTTGTGTTGTATTGTGTGTCTTCCTGCTACACCACAGTTGGGTTGTGTTGTGTTGGTGGTGTTCCTGCTACACCACAGTTGTGTCGTGTTGTATGTTTTTCTGCTATACCACAGTTGTATTGTGTTGTGTGTCTTCCTGCTACACCACAGTTGTGTTGTGTGATCTTCCTGCTACACCATAGTTGTATTGTGTTGTGTGTTTTTCCTTCCACAACACAGTTGCGCTGTTCTGACTCACTTCTCTTGCTCTTTCTCTGTTTCCTTTATGAGATGTTTTTATTCTTATGGTCAAGACAATACACCTGGTCTTCGTCTTCTAGCTCTTCTCCACTTTGTGTTTGTCTCCCTTTGTACCTGTTCTCAGAAAGCCCTAGAAAGTGAGCAGGGACTCCTGGAAATCCTCTAAGAGCAGGTTTAGAAAACCTAAAAAGTGTCTCCAGCCAAGAAGCTCCTATTGCTTTAGTTCTAGGCCAGTCAAGACAGAAGTCAAGTGGGATAGTGAACTGATCTATACTGCATGGAGTAAGCATTTAGTATCCTAATTTTCATGGTTGAAGTAAGAGGGAAACTGAACTGAGCAGTGATTTTGTGTTATAGTTACCAAATTATGTTAATATGGATTAATTTTCTGTATAAAAATTTTTAGAAGATGCTGTTTTCAAATTGTGTTGGTGATCTTGAAGGATGTTCTTTATGACACTGTCACCAGCTCCCAAGCTTTCCCTCCTGAGCTGAAGAACACAGCTCTTCTTTCTTTGACTAAAGAAAACAAGTTTACCTTCCCTTCACTGTATCCCTTAACAGGTGAATACAGTTATCTGATGCAGGCACAAAGCAAAGCCTTTTGGAAGACCAACAACTGCTGGATTTTCAAGCTGACTTCTAAATCAGCCACTGCAAACCCCCCAAGCCCCTCCTTCCCAAACCCCCATCACTCCCTGGGTTAGTAAGGCTCTGTGGCAATGAGAGCGCTTTCTTCCCATTCTAATCTCCCTCTGCTGGTTCTTTCTAGGAAATGTTCGGCTTACAGGCACAAAGACTAAACAAGTATTTTTATCATGTATATAGAATGATTTCAGGGCTGGAGAGGGTAACTCAGTGATTAAGAACACTTGCTGCTCTCCCAGAAGACACTAGTGCACTTTCCAGTGTCCACACCAGGTAGCCCACAACTGCCTTTAACTCCAACTCCAAGGGATCCCAACATCCTCTTCTGGTCTCTACAGGCCTGCCCCTCCCCACACATATACAGAAAGAGAAGGGAAGAAGAGAAGAAGGGAGGGGAGGGGAGAGGAGGAGAGAGGAGAAAGAGAGAATTTTTTTTTAACTAAAAAAGTGGCCGGGTAGTGGTGGCGTACGCCTTTAATCCCAGTACTTGGGAGGCAGAGGCAGGCAGAACTACAAACCTAGTTCCAGGACAGGCTTCAAAGCTACAGGGAAACCCTGTCTCGAAAAAAACCAAACAAACAAAAACAAGAAGTGATTGCACTGAAATAGCCTTTTATAGAATACATGCATGACAAATAAAATGTCTTTAAACAGTTTTTCTAATTAGTTCTCTGTGTGTGGTGTTAGGGTTGGCCCCAGAGCTTTGCAGAAGATAAGCACACGCTCTACCACTGAGCCGTAACCCCCAGTGTGTGCCTTTATGCTAGAACTTTCCCGGTGAAGAGTGGCAGGGAGCTAGTCCTTCAGCACTTTCTGTCTTAGGACAGCCCACTCTGCTGCCCAAGTCTGGGCTTCCTCCTTGCTCCATCCTGCTTTGTTCTTTTTCATCCAACTCCACTTCTTTCTCTTATGTTAAGGTCAAGGCTCTTGAGTTAGTAATAGCCTGGCACAGGACAGAGTGGCTTTACCCCCAGTTAACCAGCGGCTTCCAGCCACCTTGACAGCCAGCTGCTCAGTTTGTGAAAAATTCAGCCCGCCAATGCTTTTAAGGCATCTGGTCCACATTCTTTTTGCTTTGAAAAATTGCTCTAAGTAAATACAGCATATTGTGATCTGCACTAACACTTCACTGAGTACCTGAGGAAATCCTGGGGTCTTATAAGATCTGATAGATGAAAAGGGGCTAAGAAAGGCAGCTGCTTTTGCACTGAAACCTTAGTAGACAGGAGATCTCTGGCTGTAGTGAAAGAGCTGCGCCTTCATTCTGCCTACCCGTGTTCCTGTCAGGTAACGATGACTCAGACATAGATATCCAAGAGGACGATGAATCCGATAGTGAGCTGGAGGAGAGGCGGCTGTCTAAACCTCGAACGGCCATGGAAGTGCTCATGCAAGGTACTGTAACTCCTTCTGTTGCCCAGCTCCCTTGCCTGCTCCTCAGAACATCAAGGGCGAAGTCGGGTGAGTGCTGCTTAGCATTGAGATCCGCAGGGTACTGTGCAGGTCCCTTAAGTCATTTCTGCCTGCCTCAGTTTATTTTGTTCCTCTGGATCTTCTCTCAAACTGCTCATTAGTAGTCATTGCCTCTAACAGTTCTTTTGCTCGATTTCATGTAGCTAAACTGGCTGTGAATTCATGTTCCTCAAGATGACCTTGAACCCAATCTTCCTGCTCTGCCCACTAGGTGTTGGGATGACAGCTTACACCCATGCCCAGCACCTGCAATGTTCTTCTCTGTGGCCCTGGGAATAGCTGATTGCATTCGTGGCTTGGAATTCCCCACAGATGTCTCAGAAATGGCCTGTGGGACTGAGCTCTGTATTATGCTCATTTGGGGTCAATGCAGTGACATTCCCTGTGGCCAAGGAGTTAGCACAGTAAAGGAATCACATAAGTGCTCTCATAAAGAACATTTTAAAATGTTCTTCCTCATGTTCCAGTTCAACCTAGAGGGTCCTTTGTCCCTTACACATTGACTTCCCATGCACATGTAAGATGCACTTACATACACACATACTGCCAAACCAAACATAGGTAAAAAGATCACCTGAAAATTCTTTAACCTGAATAAGACCAGGTTGCATAATTCTATAACTTACTTTTATTTTGAAAATTAAATACATTGACGCTAGGGAGATGGCTCAGTCAGTAAAATGCTTGCTGTGCAATGGGTTCAGATTCCCAGCACCCATGTGAAAAGCCGTATGTCGCAGTGCCTAGCTGACAGCCAGGTTCTGGGAGGTGGATGCAGGAAGATCACTGAGGCTTGCTGACCAGCCAGTCTTACTGAATCACGTCTCACAAACATAATATGGAGCCGGGTGGTG
The DNA here is from genome assembly GCA_004026605.1 of Ondatra zibethicus. Taxonomy (NCBI): domain Eukaryota; kingdom Metazoa; phylum Chordata; class Mammalia; order Rodentia; family Cricetidae; genus Ondatra; species Ondatra zibethicus. The sequence goes on along the minus strand of PVIU01023951.1, from coordinate 23,060 downwards.
GTGGCACACAACTTTTATTCCAGCACTTGGGAGGCAGAGGCAGGTGGATCTCTAAATTCGAGGCCATCCTGGTCTATATAGTGAATTCCAGGTCAGCCATGGCCACATGATGACACCCTTTCTCAAAAAGCAAACAAACAAAACAAAAAAACATATCCTTACATAAAGGCACAAATATCTATCTAAATTTTTTTCTCTTTAAAACTGTTGACTTGTTGGGTGGTGGTGGCCCACACTCTGGAGGCAGAGGCAGGTAGATCTTTTGAGTTCGAGGCCAGCCTGGTCTACAAAGTGAGTTCCAGGACAGCCAGAGGTACACAGAGAAGCCCTATCTCAAAAAAAAAAAAATATGGAGAGTGGTATAGGAAGACACTGATACCAACCTCTGGCCTACACATACGCACATACAGACATTCATGCACTCACACACATGAATATGTAGCACACAACACTAGACTCACACCCAAATTAAATGTCGTAACTGTTGTGGGATATTAACCAGAGGAGACTTGCTTGGACATGGGTTTAAGCCAATAGGAAGTCTTTACTCGGTGGCCAGCAACTACACTGGGTGTTTGGGATCCCACTGTAGCACTGATCCTTTCTCAGGGTGAGCTTAGAAGCAGAGCTACAGAAGCCAGAAAGCAAGGTTAGTACATTTAGAGACTTTCACATAACTATGGACTTTGATGAATTAGGTTTGTTGTTTTTCTTGTTTTGTTTTGTTTTGTTTTTAGTTCAGTTTTGGCAGGTGTTTCTGTCTGTGTGCTGAGTTTTACAGCCTGAATGGCACTTCCATCATGGAGTCAATTGTGCCTAGGTCTGGGGCCCTGTTACAGAAACTGCTCCTATATCAGTAAATAGAGATGTGCCTATTCTTTTTGATGGCTATATCATATTCCATTGCATAACTGTAACCTTAATTTATTTGGGCTAGATATTTAATTTCACTCATTTTCTTGTATATACTTCTTTCTGCATATATGTGAATATTTCTTTAGTGCACATCTTTCAAATGGGATTCTTGTGTCAAATATTCTATTGACTTTAATTTTTGTTTTTGGTACAAGGTCATGTACAGGATGTCCTCAAATTCAGAGTCCTTATCCACAAGACTCCTAAGTGCTTGGATTGCAGGTGCCACCATGCCCAGCTGTAAACTCTAATTTCGATTGCTACTTAATTGCCCTATATTGGCCTTTAAATACATTTCTTACCCACCACCCAACTACTGTTCAGTACACAGGTACTTTTTTGGTCTTTTGAGGCAGGATCTCATTATGTCACTCAGACTGGAGTTCCACTCACAGTCCTCCTGCCTCAGCCTCTGAAGTGTTGGAACTATAAAGAGTTGTTTACACCTAATAAATTTCAGAGGTGTTATCACCTTTTCATCATTTTGTGTTATCTTTTTTGTTAGCTGTTCTATGTACGCTGGGCCCAGCAGTCGTCATTGTAGTGTGTGATTCCCGTTGGGTGATTAGTTGCTGTGGGTTCTTTTGTGACCTTTCACCTTTTTAAGCCTCATGACACAAGCAGAGGCTTATGGTGTGTCTCCCACTGATGGAGGGGAGCAGCACTAGAAAAAGGTGTGTGGCCGACTCAGTGTTAACCTGAGAAAGGCAATGATTCTTCCAAACCCTGCTTACGTTCTGAACTTGCACAGTAAAATCATGTAGCCCAGTTCCAAAAACTATGGCAAGGGCCCTCAGATGCCATAAGGCTTTGCACCGTATCTGGCCAGGGAAAAGCTCTAGAGACAGTACTCAGGTGTCTCTCTGGGCCTGCCATGAGCGACTGCCCCTGCACTGCCTGGACCCAGCCAGCAGTGACCCTGCTAACATTTTCACTTGGAAACTTAGACCTAGATCCAAGCACAGGAGGCAATGCTTCATAAAAGAAGAATATTTTCTTTTTCAACCGATACCATGGAAGTTCTGCTGATGTAAACTAATGATGGAGCTCTCAGTATCCTCAGATACTCAGAGGATGTGTTTTAAAAATACTCTTGATTGCTAGGAAGTGGCACACGCCTTTGATATCAGCACTCAGGAGATGGAGATAGGTGGATCTCTGTGAGTTTGAGACCAGCCTGATTCTGCAGAGTGAGTTCCAGGATAGGCTCCAAAGCTACACAGAGAAACCCTGTCTCAAACAAACAAACATTCTTGGTTCATGGTTGTTTCTTTGTGCTGGAGATTAAATCCATGGCCTTAAGTATATGGACAAATGTTCTGCCACTTATTTATATCCCAGCCTTTACATATAATTTTTTGCATGTAAATTTTTATTAATTCATTTGTGTATGTGCACAGACATGTGCACACATGGGTGCATATCCAAAGAAAACTTTTGGGACTCAGTTTTTTCCTTCTGCCATGTACATTCCGCAAATTGAGCTCAGGTCATTATGCTTGCTGGCAAGTACCTTTACCTACTGAACCATCTGGCCAGCCCATGAGAATCTTTTTGTTGTTGTTGTTAGTTTTTTGTTATTGTTGTTGAGACATAGTACAGCTCACTATGTACCTCAAGCTAGCTTTGAATTCCCAGTAATGCTCCTGCCTTAGTCTCCTGAGTGCTGAGATTACTGATGTACACTGTCACACGCTGAATTGTATTGCCCTTTTTTTATCTGTCAAAGTAGACTTGTAGAGCTGGCCATGGCGGCACAGCCTGTAATGCACTCTAGAGGCTGCAGCAGGAGCAAGAGTTCAAGGCTAGCCTAAACTCTATAGTGAGTTTCTTTCTCAAAATAGAGGGGTAGGGGTTACAGGAAATTATTTGTTGGTAATTTTAATTATCTGGAGCGTACTTAAGTACCTTTTTTAGATGTACTTTAGTATGTACTTTAGTATTTCCGCAGTTTTCCAGGGGAAAGCAAGTCTTAAATGTCACGCCTGCCTTATCTTCCAGGAATCTCATAATTACATGTTTTTGCTTTCACAGGAAGGCCCAGCAAACGCATCGTGGGCACAATGCAAGGTGGAGACTCTGATGAAGATGTGAGTCCCAATACCTTCTTGCCACTCCTGTGCCTCTTGGTCTTGGGGCTGTCCTGATAGATTGGCTCAGGTGCTGCCAGCAGTCAGAGACAACCTTTCCCACACATTCCTTGAATGTGACAGTGTCGATTGCTTGTTGCTCACTTCACACAAATGCTCGCCCTTTTCCCCACCTTCTCACTCTTCTTTCCATTCTCGCTTTCCAAAGACGGAAGCAGCACCAGCCCTCTTAGGTAAATGCAAGAATCCCAGCTCCAGGAAGCAGGTTGGTTTTCATTTCTTGCCTCATCTGTTTGTTGGTGTGTGTTGGCCTGTTCAGGGTCAGCAGAGCCCTTCTCCTCCAGGGTGATGCTTCCTCTCTTGGGCAAGAAGCCCTCTGAATAGATGCCGTGGTGAGAGAGACAGAGTGGCCTCTTCTGTTACCACGCTAAGGAGGGTCAAACACCGAGACCAAAGATGAGAGAGGTGGGGCAATCGTCAGGCCCTGGACCATAGACTAGAAATGAAGAGCTGATGCCAGGGCCAGGGCCCAGCACCATCCCACGACTCTGGAGCAGGAACAGGGAAAGGTGTTCTAGGACCGGGGCCCCAGAGAGGCCTGGCTGCTGGCACCTTGAGCTGCACCAGGAAGAGAACTGAGTAGAGAGCTTAACCAAAAAGTGATGTCGGGGTTCTCAGGATGGCAGGCTGAGCATGCCCTGCTGACTCCCGAGCTCTTGTTCTGCTGTAGTCCCTGGCAGTGTTACTTGGCCCATGTGGCACAGGTTACTGGAGAGACAACAATCCCAGGCCACTTTGTAAGGTACTGTGTCTGGGGTACGGCACTGGTGCCTGTATGCTCTCATATGAGGCTTGGCTAATAAGCACCACAGCACACTGTTGCCGAGATTCACAGGAGCAAGCTGGCCCCCATCTTGCTGGGCAGGATACAGAGAAACTCATACCTGGAATTCCCAAGGGGCAGTCGATAGAGAGGCAGGGAAATCACTCAGCAATAACTTTCTTTTTAACAGAAGAGGCTCATGATAAGGTAGCGCTCGTCCACTCCTATCCACCTGGGTCTGAAACAGAGAGGGTCTGGCCTAAAGGAACCAGTGCTTCGTGGAAAGTGGCGTTTGCTCTGTTTTATTTGCTTGCATGTTCTTCAGAATGAATGCATCTGCCATGGCTTGGGTCTTCCTGCTACTTTCATGGAGACTGTGTTCACACAGTTCCTCTGCCATGGGCTTGACTTCATGTGTCTGTTCATCATGAATTTGCTGGATCCTGTCAGTGTCAGGTCCTGGATGCAGCAGAGAGAACACCAGTCCTTGCCTTTGGGATCACGTGCTCTAGTAGCAGTCAAGCAGACGTCCACAGTCATGGGGATTAGGGAATAGATAAAGTAGTCTCAGGAGGCAAATGACAGAGACAAGGGATCTTTTCACACACTCAGGCAAGGCCTCTCTATTGAGAAATTGAAGCAGAGACCTGTATGAGTGAAAGGGTGAGCCATGTTGAGGTGGGCAGAGCCCCTGGGCCTAGGAGTGAACACCTACAGTGAGGCAGTGGCAGGATGGAGGGCACTGGGCGAGAGTGGTGAGAGAGCAGGGGCAATGCAGAGCCATACAGGATGCCATGAGGACCTGGGAGACAGGCGATGTTGAGGAGTTGTCAGCCCAGAGAGGGAGAAACTGAGGTGCCAAGTGTAACTGCCTAGGTTGGAGGAGAGGGTGTTTTAGCCCAAGGCCGCGATGGTGTTAGTACTGAGAAGCAGTCAGAGTCTGGGTGTTTCTGAGACTGGACCCATCTTGCTTTATTAGTTGATTGCACCAGGGTAATGAAGAGAAATGCAGAAGGCTTTGGTGGTGGAACTAGCTGAGAGCCTGGGTTCACTTCTTGAGACAGAGGTGGCTTGAAGGGGCTTAGAGAGCAGATTAGGAAAAGTTTGGAATTTAAAAAACAGGGCTGGGCCAGAAGTGGAACTTGGGAGCCAACCATATTTAGATGGAAGTTGTGCTGAAGATGTGATTGCACTGTTTGGGGATCAGGAAGACAAAAGAGGGGGCCTGCAGTTCTGAGCTACCTCTGTCTTGCAGAGGCCAGGGAATTAAAGAGGATCGGGCAAAGGAGTTGGAACGCACTATGCAGAGAGCTAAGGATAGAGGGCAGAGTGGAATGGTTGGCATAGAAGATGGGGAAGTGGACTTCAGGAAAGAAGGGGTGTGTTGGTGACAGAGGTGGGAAGGACTGTGGATCCCACTGGATTGGTATCCTTTCCATCTTGGTTTGGGCTTATGGGATAGAGCCTGTTGTGCTTATGTAACAGGAGGGATACACTTGGGGACACTTGAGTATAGCAATTTGTTCAAGGAGTTCATTATTTTTTCATTTGAAACAAGGTCTTTCTATGTAGCTTAGACTGGCTCCAAATTCATAGTCATCCCCCTGCCTTAGCCTCTGGAGTGCTGGCATTGTAGGCTTGTACCACTATAGGCCTGGCTTTCCCAGGGGTTTCTGCTGGGAGGGGAGCAGACAGTGCAGAGCAGCTGGAGAAGGTGGCAGCTCTTCAAAGAAGATAATTCCAACGTGTATGTACTTCTTGGAATAGTCTAGACTGGGTGGCCAGCCGTCTTGGTATACATGGAGCAGAGGAGTTGCTGTAGAAAAGACAACTTGAGTTGGTGCTCCCTGGATCCAGACCGTGAAGGAGCTAGGGCACCCTTCACCCGCATGTGCACTGCTTTCCATCTCCATCTCGAGTCAGCCTCCCTTTCCTGCCTTCTTGTTGTCTACCTGTCTGCTGGGTCTCTAGACTGCAGGAGCCATTCAGCACCTAGGTTCCTCAGCATGTGCTAAGAGTATTCCCAAGACATCCATGAAAGCCACCTCCTGCTTGACAGCCCTGGTAAAGGCTGGTATTTAAAATAAAGTTACTGGTTCTATCCCCAGTCTAGTGCAGCTGGCAGTGTGCTGTGTTCCCACAGCCTTCCCCTGTTGTTGCACTGTCCCTGAGAGAGCAAAGTGGGGTCTCTAAGGACAAGATATAGTGGGGAGCCAGCACCGCAGCTGCATTTGCCCTCTTTCTGCTTCAGGAAGACTCGGAGGACAGTGAAATTGACATGGAAGATGACGAAGAGGATGACGACGATTTGGAAGATGAAAGCATTGCTCTCTCGCCAGCTAAGCCCAGTCGACGGGTCCGCAAACCTGAGCCCCTGGATGAGAGTGACAATGACTTCTGACCTTCTTGCCAGGGGACCCAGGCAGACTCAGAGCCTCAGAGCTATAGGTAAACAGGGAATCAGCAGACTGGAAAGGTAATTTGTATCTGGTTCACTACACCATCTGGGCTTAACCATTATCAAAACAAAGCCCAACAAAGATACTCTTTTGTCTTATTTCCTAACACTTGGGAAATGCGTGTGTTCTAAGTAATTCAAATCCACAAGAAAAGCCTTGAGGAGAAATATACACTGACACCATGTAAGTCTTGGCTGCTGTTATTATTAAATTAATTTTCCTTGGCATTCAGGCCACAAAAAGGCTCCAGATTATGAATATTTTGTTTTCTCTCAGAGGGCTGGTATTCTTCTGGGAGGCAGATTCACTTCAAATGACATGCCACCCTTGCAGTCCCCAGCCTGCGCTGTATGGGAACTACTAGCTGGGCAGTCTCAGCAAATGCAGCTCCAGCTCCTACTGCTGCCTACTCCTACTAGCAGGCACCCACCATGTGAGTGTGTGTGTGTGTGTACATGAGTGTTATGCATGCACATTTTCATGTGTGAGCAGGTATACATGTTTATGCTGACATGCATGTATATGTGAAGGCCAGAAGACAACCTCTGTGGTTGTTCCTCAGGAACTGTCCACCTCTGGGGGAGTAGGGATGGATCTGTTTGGGACCTGGGAGGTCACCGGTTAGCCTAGACTGACTAGACAGTCTGCTCTATGTATCTGTCTTGTCTCCACCTTCCCAGAGCCAGGATTTTGAGGACACATCCACAGGGCCTGGAATTTTTGTGAGGGTTTTGGCGACTGCATGGCAAGCATTGTATAAACTGAACTGCATCCTCAGCCCAGTTGCTGTTTCTTATTTTGTTTCATTTGTTTCATAGGGACTTACTATGAAGTAAGTATGGCTGGACTAGAGCTCCTATGTAGACCAGTCTGGCCTTGAACTTACAGATGTCTGTCTGCCTCTGCCTCAGAGTTCTGGGATTAAAGGCAGGCCACCACTCCTGGTGTGCAATTCCATGTGCACGTGTGGAAGGTGAAGGACAACTTCTCGTCAGTTCCCATACTTCATCTTTTTTGAGGCAGAATCACTTGTTCACTGTGGCATAGTGCAGGCCAGCTGGCCCACAAACATTTAAGGGGCCAGTCCTCACCTCTCATTACAGACACACTTTACTACATTCAGTTTTATGTAGGATTTGTAGTTTTATGAGATTCAGATTATGTAGTTTTGTGAGGATTCAGACTCAGGTCCTTGGACTTGGACAGCAAATGCCTTCCCAGCCAGTGCCTCATCCACTAACTCTTTCTTTCTTTCTGGTTTTTGTTTTTTGTTGTTTTGTTTTTTGAGACAGGGTTTTTGTGTGTAACAGCCCTAGCTGTCCTGGAACTAGCTGTTGTAGACCAGGCTGGCCTTAAGATCTGCCTGCCTCTACCTCCCAAGTGGTGGAATTAAAGGCATGCGCCACCACGGCCTGGCTAGCTGCTATTTCTTAAAGGAGCTTGTCTAACAAGATGCTAGTCTATGGCATAGAGAAGCAAGTAGTTGTCCTGCACCTGAATGTCTTCCTGAAGTAGCCGTCAGGAAGGGAAAGCACCAGTACTGACTCGTGTTTCTCCTAGGAAAAATAAACCCGAACTAATAAGTGGTACTCAAAATATTTCCATGTGAAAAGAAAGCAAGAGACAAGTAAAATTAACTCTACTCTTCAAGCACTGACTGGGGAGATGGTTCAGTGGGTGTGGTCACTTTCTACTTGAGAGCACAAGGACCTAAGTTTGGGTCTGCAGAATCTACATAAAAAAGCTGGGTGTGGCAAGGCCCGCCGCTGCCCACCTTTAATCAAAGCACCAGGGAGGCAGAGGCAGGCTGATCTTTGGGAGTTCAAGGCCAGCCTGACCTACACAGGAAGTTCCAGGTCAGCCAGGACCACTCAGTGAGACCCTGACTCAAAAACAAAACAACAGTAAAAATCTGAGTGTGACTACACATACCTGAAACCCCAGCATGGTGTGACTGGAACTTGTTCGCTAGCCAGCTCAAGTCTGAAGAGAGGCTGGGAGGATGAAGAGGCTTTGGGGACAGTTGTATTGAAAAGTTCCTTGAGGTGAGGCATCCCAGTTGGGCATTTGTTTAAGAAGATACAGCAAATCAGGAAGTGGGAGTAGCAAGTGGGGGAAGAATGAAAAAAAGGGGAAAGGAGAAGTGGGGAGGAAGAGGAAATTTCCCAGAATCAGAGCAGAGAGCTGTCAGAGTGGATGGCAACTTCAGTGCTGTGGAAACAGACGGGAACAGTAAAGCTGGAGGAGCCACCAGAGCATCTTCCCCAACAGATAGAAAAGTCTGAGATAAGAGTAGCAAGGTGTGGCCTATCACCTGTGAGCTCCATGGAACCCTGAAACACAGCCTGCTTCAATACTGAGGGGACCTAAGAGGTGAGTCAGCAGCCACAGGGCCAGACAGCCAGACACCCTACTCTCTGGGACCTCCCCAGTGGGACAAAACCCCTCCCCAACTCCCTCGGGTTTTCTAGCCAGCCAGCGAGTTTTCCTGTGGCTGGGCTAGCCCCCAACCCACCCCACCCCCAAACCCGCCTATTTGCCTGGGAGCTCCGTGGAACCCTGAAACACAGCTAGCTTGCTTCCATACTGAGGGGACCTAAGAGACAGCCACAGCAAGGATTGGACCGAGATGCCAAGACACTGCTGGCCTCATTTGAAGGAAGAGATGGGTAGGCGCCAATGCAAGAATTCTTCCAATATCCTAAAAAGCAACATGGTAACACCAGAACCCAGTGGACACACAACAGGAAGATTTGATCATGCTAACTCAGGAGAAGTAGAAGAAAATGACTTTAAATGTAACTTTGTGGAAATGATGGAAGACCTTTAAAGAGGAAGTAAAAAACTCCCTTAAAGAAATGGAAGAGCGCCAGGCAGTGGTCGCACACACCTTTAATCCCAGCACTTGGGAGGCAGAGGCAGGCAGATCTCTGTGAGTTGGAGGCCAGCCTGGTCCACAAGAGCTAGCCCCAGAACAGGCTCCAAAGCTACAGAGAAACTGTCTTGAAAAACCAAAAAAAATAAAAAAGAAAAAAAAAGAAATGGAAGAGAAGACAGACAAAAAATTAGAAGAAATTAATAAATCCCTCCAAGAAAAAACAATCAAATAGCTGAAGGAAACAGTTCAAGACTTGAAGACTGAAATAGAGGTAATAAAATACAAACCGAACCTAAGAATAATAGGGGTAGAAGAAGGAGAAGAACTCCAGCTCAAAGGCACAGAAAATATATTCAACAAAATTATAGAAGAAAACTTCCCAACCTAAAGAAGGATATCCCTGTGAAGGTACAAGAAGCTTACAGAACACCAAATAGACTGGATAAAAAAAAATGCACTCTCCATATAATAATCAAAACACAAAACATACAGAACAAAGAAAGAATATTAAGAGCTGCAAAGGATAAAGGTCAAGTAACATATAAAGGTAAACCTATCAGAATTACACCTGACTTCTCTATGGAAACCATGAAAGCCAGAAGGTCCTAGATAGATGTGCTGCAGACACTAAGAGACCATGGATGCAAGCCCAGACTACTGTACCCAGCAAAGCTTTCATTCACCATCAATGAAGAAAACAAGATATTCCATGACAAAAACAGATTTAAACAATACATATCCACAAACTTACAGAAAGTACTAGAAGAAAAACCTCAACCCAAGGAAGATAACTATACCCACAATAACAAAGACATCTGATAACCCCCCACGAGCATAACTCAAAGAAGGGAAACACACAAACACTACTACCAAAAAATAACCAGAGTTAACAGCCACTGGTCATTAATATCACTTAAATCAATGAACTCAATTCATCTATAAAAAGACACAGGCTAAGAGAATGGATATGTAAACAGGATCCAGCCTTCTGCTGTTTACAAGAAACACTCCTCAACCTCAAAGACAGACACTACCTCAGAGTAAAGGGTTGGGAAAAGGTTTTCCAATCAAATGGAACTAAGAAACAAGTGGGTGTGGCTATCCTAATATCTAACAAAATTGATTTCAAACTAAAATCAATCAGAAGAGACGGAGAAGGACACTTTATATTCATAACAGGAACAATTCATCAAGATGAAGTCTCAGTCCTGAATATCTATACCCCAAATACAAGAGCACCCACATATGTAAAAGAGACATTACTAAAACTTAAATTGCACATCAAACCCCACACACTAATAGTAGGAGATCTCAACATTCCTCTCTTGCCAATGGACAGGTCAACCATCAGAAACTTAACAGAGAAATAAGAGAACTAACAGATGTAATGAATCAAATGGACTTAACAGACATCTGTATAACATTCCACCCAAACACAAAAGAATATACCTTCTTCTCAGCACCTCATGGAACCTTCTCTAAAATTGATCACTTACTTGGTAACAAAGCAAACATCCACAGATACAAAAAAATTGGAGTAACCCTCTGTGTCTTATCAGATCACCATGGAATAAAGTTAGAATTTAACAACAATACTACTCCCAGAAAGCCTACAAACTCATGGAAAATGAACAGTCAACTACTGAACCACCCCTGGGTCAAGGAAGAAATAAAGAAATTAAAATCTTCCATGAATTCAATGAAAATGAAGGCACAACGTATCCAAACCTTTGGGACACTATGAAAGCAGTGCTAAGAGTAAAGTTCATAGCACTTAGTGCCCACATAAAGAAAATGGAGAAAGCTCACATTAGCAACTTAACAGCACACCTGAAAGCTTTAGGGAAAAAAAAGAAGCAGCAGACTCACCCAGGAGGAGTAGAAGACAGGAAATAAATTGAGAGCTGAAATCAACAAAATAGAAACACAGAAAACAATACAAAGAATCAATGAAACACAGAGCTGGTTCTTTGAGAAAATCAACAAGATTGACAAACCCTTATCCAAACTAATCAAAAAGCAGAGAGAGAACATCCAAATTAACAAGATCAGATATGAAAAAGGGAGCCGGGCGGTGGTAGCACACACCTTTAATCCCAGCACTTGGGAGGCAGAGGCAGGTGGATCTCTGTGAGTTCGGGGCCAGCCTGGTCTACAAAAGCTAGTTCCAGGACAGGCTTCAAAAGCTACAGAGAAACCCTGTCTCGAAAAACCAAAATAATAATAATAATAATAATAAAAATAAAAAAAATAAAAGGGGGACATAACAACAGACACTGAGGAAATTCAGAGAATCATTAAGTCTTATTACAAAAACCTGTACTCCACAAAATTGGAAAATGTAAATGAAATGGACAATTTTTTTAGATAGACCCCATATACCAAAGTTAAATCAAGACCAGGTGAGCAATTTAAATAGACCTGTAAGCCACAAGGAAATAGAAGCTTTCATCAAAAACCTCTCAACCAAAAAAGGCTCAGGGCCAGATGGTTTTAGTGTAGAATTCTACCAGAACTTTCAAGAAGAGCTAATACCTATACTCTTCAAAGTGTTCCACATAATAGAACCAGAAGGGTCATTGCCAAACTCTTTTTATGGGGCTACAGTTACCCAGATACCAAAACTGCACAAAGATTCAGCCAAGAAAGAGAATTACTAACCAGTTTCACTAATGAACATGGATGCAAAAATTCTCATTAAAATACTGGCAAACTGAATCCAAGAACACATGAAAAAAAAATTATCTATCATGATCAAGTAGGCCTCATCCCAGAGATGCAGGGCTGGTTCAACATATGAAACTCTATCAATGTAATCTATCATATAAATAAACTGAAAGAAAAACATATGATCATTTCATTAGATGCTGAAAAAGCATTTGACAAAATTCAACACCCCTTCATGATAAAGGTCTTGGAGAGATTAGGGATACAAGGATCATATCTAAATATAATAAAAGCAATATACGCAAGCCAACAACTAACATCAAATTAAATGGAGAGAAACTCAAAGCGATTCCACTAAAATCAGGAACAGTACAAGGCTGTCCACTCTCTCCATATCTCTTCAACATAGTTCTTGAAGTTTTAGCAATAGCAATAAGACAACAAAAGGAAATCAAGGGGATTCATGTTGGAAAAGAAGAAGTCAAACTTTCATTATTTGCAGATGATATGATAGTGTACATAAGTGACCCCAAAAACTCTATCAGAGAACTCCTACAGCTGATAAATACCTTCAGTGATGTGGCAGGATACAAGATCAACTCAAAAAATTAGTAGCTCTCCTATACACAAATGATAAGGAAGCTGAGAGGGAAATCAGAGAAACATCACCTTTCACAATAGCCACAAATAACATATAATATCTTGGGGTAACACTAACCAAGGAACTGAAAGACCTATTTGACATGAACTTTAAGTCTTTGAAGAAAGAAATTGAAGATAGCAGAAAATGGGAGGATCTCCCATGCTCTTGGATAGGAAGGATCAACATAGTAAAAATGGCAATCCTACCAAAAGCAATCTATAGATTCAATGCAATCCCCATCAAAATCCCAACACAATTCTTCACAGACCTTGAAAGAACAATAATCAACTTCATATGAAAAAACAAAAAACCCAGGATAGCCAAAACAATCCTGTACAATAAAGAAACTACCAGAGGCATTACCATCCCTGACATCAAGCTCTATTACAGAGCTACAGTAATGAAAACAGCTTGGTATTGGCATAAAAACAGAGACGTTGACCAGTGGAATCGAATTGAAGACCCGGATATTAATCCACACACCTATGAACACCTAATTTTTGACAAAGAAGCTAAAATTATACAATGGAAAAAAGAAAGCATCTTCAACTAATGGTGCTGGCATAACTGGATGTCAACATGTAGAAAAATGAAAATAGATCCATATCTATCACCATGCATGAAACTCAAGTCCAAATGGATTAAAGACCTCAATATAAATCCAACCACACTGAACCTGATCGACGAGAAAGTGGAAAGTAGTCTTCAATGCATAGGCACAGGAGACCACTTCCTAAATATAACCCCAGTAGCACAAACACTAAGAGCAACAATAAATAAATGGAACCTCTGAAACTGAGAAGCTTCTGTAAAGCAAAGGACAATAGTCAATAAGGCAGCCTACTGAATGGGAAAAGATCTTCACCAACCCCACGTCAGACAAAGGGCTGATCTCCAAAATATATAAAGAACTCAAGAAATTACACAGTAAAATTCTAAATAACCCAATTAAAAAATGGGGTTCTGGACTAAACAGAGAATTCTCAACAGAAGAATTTCAAATGGCCAAAAGATACTTAAGGAAATGTTCAACTTCCTTAGCTATCAGGGAAATGCAAATCAAAACAACTCTGAGATACCATCTTACACCTGTCAGAATGGCTAAGATCAAAAACACTAATGATAGCCTATGCTGGAGAGGATGTGGAGTAAGGGGAACACTCATCCATTGCTGGTGGGAATGCAAACTTGTACAACCACTTTGGAAATCAGTATGGCGGTTTCTCAGAAAATTGGGAATCAACCTACCTCAGGATCCAGCAATACCATTCTTTGGAATATGCCCAAAAGATGCTCAATCATACTACAAAAGCATTTGTTCAACTATGTTCATAGCAGCATTATTTGTAATAGCCAGAACCTGGAAACAACCTAGATGCCCTCAACTGAAGAATGGATAAAGAAAGTGTGGCACATTTACACATTAGAGTACTACTCAGCGGTAAAAAAAAAAAAAAAAAAAAAAAGCAATGACATCTTGAATTTTGCATGCAAATGGATGGAATTAGAAAACATTATCCTGAGTGAGGTAACCCAGACCCAAAAATATGAATATGGTATGTACTCACTCATTAGTGGATACTAGCTATAAACAAAGAACACTGAGCCTATAGTTCATGATCCTAGAGAATCTAAGTAATAAGGTGAACCCAACGAAAAACAGATATGGATCCACCTAGGGGTTGGAGACAGACAGGGTCACCTTACAGGATTGTAAGCATGGAAGCAGGGATGGGGGTAGAGGGAGGAGGAAAGGAGGAAGAGGTGGGGAGGAGAGGGTTGAGGAGAACTTGAGGGAATGGGATGGTCAAGATGGAGGGGGGACAAATATGAGAGCAAGGAGAGAGATACCTTGACTGGGGGAGCCATTATGGGGTTGGCAAGAAGCCTGGCTCTAGAGAAATTCCCAGGAATCCACAAGGATGGCCTCAGCTAAGACCCTAGGCAATAGTGGAGAGGGTGCCCGAATTGACATTGCCCTGTAGTCAGACTGATGATTATCTTAAATATCACCATAGAACCTTCGTCCAGCAAAAGATGGAAAAAGAAGCAGAGTCCCACATCAGAGGACTGGACTGAGCTCCCAAGGTCCAGTTGAAGAATAGAAGGAATGAGAATATGAGCAAAGAGGTCAAAACCATGAAGGGTTTATCCACTGAAACAGTTTACCTGAGCTAATGGGAGCTCACTAACACCAGCCAGACTGGGAAGGAACAAGCATAGGACCAAGTTAGTCCCTCTGAATGTGGTTGACAGTTGCATGGCTGGGGCAGATTGAGGGGCCACTGGCAGGGGCACTGTGATTTGTCTCTGCTGCATGTACTGGCTTTTTGGGATCCTGTTCTCTTTGGATGTATACCTTGCTCAGCCTAGATATAGTGGGGAGGGCCTTGGACCTTCCACAGGGCAAGGTGCCTTGCCCTCTCTTAGGATTGGAGGGGGTGGGTTATGAGGGTGTGTGGAGGGAATGGGAGAAAGGGAGGGAGTGAGAACTTGGATTGGTAATAAAACAATCGGTTAAAAAAAGAATAAAAGTTAAAAAAAAAAAGAGTAGCAAGGTGGCTCAACAACAGCAAAGGGCGTGCCTCAACAGCAGAGGGCGTCAGCAGAGGGCGTCAGCAGAGGGCGTGTCTCAACAGCAGAGGGCGTGTCTCAACAGCAGAGGGCGTGTCGCAGAAGCTGCAGAAGACAGCACGGGAGATAGTCCAGTTAAAACAACAGGAAGAAAATCAAACTGCTGTTCTGCTTAGTGCTCCGTCTCGGTTCCAGACTCACAATTTGGCTTGCTTTTTGGTGATGCAGCTAGACCTTGTGAACCCTTCTCTTTGCTAGCCAAAGAGCTGTGAAGTCTCAATAGTGGGGTCTGGACAGAATTTTTGGAAGGGGACCTTCTAGTTCTAGTGAGTCTTGCTCTCATTATCCTTGGAAAGCACCCTCTGTCCTCATAGTGTTTGGCCTTCAGACCTCCATACTAGGCTTCGACAGGCTACCCCTTTCCCAGCATTTGTCTATTGACTGACTGAAGTCTTCCTGGCTGCTGAGCTCCAAAATAAGCCAGCCACAGGCCTAAAGCAACAATGTTGTTGTCTTGTTGGCAGTGTGGGGGATGGGACTCAGCCCTACTCCACTGAGGGGGGATATAGCCCCAGTCTGAGAGCTGAGACAACTTCTCACATCGTAAAGGTGCCAAAAGAAAGAAAATAGCATTCTATACCCAGAAACAATATGCTGCAAAACCAAAATGAATGCAACTTCAGTTTCCAAGTAGTATTCTTTAAGATTGTGTGTTTCCTCCAACCTAGAGCCAATCCAGGACCTTGTACTTCACTGCTAAGCCCCTTTCATTTGTTTAATTTAAAACCATCTCCAATCCATTGTAACATCTTTTGGAAGTCAGGCCAGCTTGGTAGAAAGTCCTTCCATTTGGAATTTGTGTGGTTATACCTCTACAGTTTTTGGCAGAAATGTTCTGTTGGTGCTGCGTCTTCAGTCAGGCATGATGTTCATTTGTCCCATGACTGTGAGGTTATAGACAGTCACTTTATTTTCTTTTGTTTTTCTTGAGACATTAGCTCATGCAGCAGAAACTGGTCTTGAACTCACCATGTACCAAAGACAGCCTTGAGCTCCTGATCCTCCTGCCTCAGCAGGTGCTGGGATCACAGGAGCGTATGCCAACCTGGCTTGAGTTTCGTCATCCTTGTCACAGTGGCGTTTGCCATGCCACTTGCTCAGGTGCCTCTGTTCTTGTATAACCAGGGAACCCCTCTCCTGTCAGCCTCCATGATAACTCACCTGAATACTCATTTTTATATGTTTGGTTTGGTTTTGAGAATCTCACTATGGAATTTAAGGTGTCCTCAAATTCATGATCCTTTCTCAGCTTCTCAAGTACTAGAATTACACGTGTGCCTCCATGTCTAACTTTTGGATACTTGTTTTTGTTTTTGTTTCCAAGACAGGGTCTTGTTATATAGGTCTGGCTATCCTGAAACCTGCTCTGTAGACCAGACTGGTCTTGAACTCACAGAGCTCCACCTGCCTCTGCCTCCCGAGTGCTGGGATCCTAGGTGTGCGTCACCACTGCCTAGACTCACTTTATGGTCTTCATAAGCATTTACCTTAGTGGCTTGGTTGAGATCTATGAAGTTCATTTAGGTTTTCCTGTTTCACTCAGACAATGAAGGAAATTTGCCACATGGAAGCACAGCTTATTTGTCTCCAAGGGGAAGCGATAGCCACTGTAAAGGTTTTGGATGCCTAAATACAGGAGAATGACATCAACGCATCAACACTTAATTTGCATTGGAATACCAGTATGCTGGGCTCCAAATATGGCAGACCATTCTAGATGTCTGAGAGATCTTACAAGAGAACGCAGAGCCTTTGGAGACTTATCTCTGACTCCAGAATCTTAGAATTAACCTTTGATTTATCTTCACAAATTTCTCATATTTTCTCCATATGTATATAAGGGTCACACCCCAAAACTTTTTTGTTTTCTTAAGAAAAGAAAAATAATGGACATATTCTCACCTTCGCCAAGCTAATGTGCTTAATGGGCTTGAAGGCTGCAACCTTCAAGAGAGCGATGTTAGTCACGGGAGCACACGAGGGCAGAAACACATTTGGTGTTGTTGTTGTTGTTTAAGTTGGGACTCTGAAGACCCGGGATAGGAATTAGTCTGCACCAGCTTCCTACCTTGTGGAGCTTTGAGATTTTGTCCCTGAGTGCCCCTTAGCAGCCGCTCCTTCCCTTCCCTATGCTGTCACAGAGTGTCCATCTTCCTCTGCCTGACCCTGGGAAGGAAGGATGCCTGTGGCCTCTGCTGAAGTGCCCTTCCTTCCTCTGTTCAGGAGACCAGCTTTAGAACTGGCTCAGCGGCATTCAGATTCCAGGAAATTGTGCAGAAATCGAGGTCACTCTGATCCGAAGCTTCCAGCTGAGTCTCTGCATGGTCCCCCAGGAACCTGCTCTCCTTACATTTCCACCATGCATGTCTTGGTAGCCTCTGAGATCATCCTGGCACCAGATTCCCCAATGGGATTTCCCTGGAGGCTGGAGCAGAGGAGTTAGGGCAGAATTGAGCACCTGCAAGTTGTCTTTAGTACAGCGATCATTGCTCTGATAAATTCAGGACCCCGCTGAGCCCTTGCCCTTCTGGTGTGTGCAGGGTCCCTCTTTCACACACCACTCTGGCACGTTCCCTAGTAGACCTAGTTTCCCTATGGAGTTGCTAGAGTGTCTTTGTATCATCTGGCTTCCAGAAGTGGACTAAAGGCAGCCCCTGATCTGGGAGCAGTTCCGAGACTCAGCAGAAGTAGCTGAGAAGGTGGATGTCACTGAGTGTACTCACTTAATATGACGCAGACCACGGTTCTCAGACAACGCAGCGGCAACATATATGGCCCCATCCATCCCCAGTGAGTTCTCCTGGAGACTAGGCAGAGAGGAGATGGAGACACCGTAGTGAGCCATCAGGACAGATGTGGATGAAATACGTGATTCTGGGCTGATTGACCACAGGCACCATAGCAGCTGTAGCCAGGTATTCTGCCCAAGGCCATGAGTGCAGATTTTCAGTAAAGAAGAATGAACAAAGCTAACTTCAGTGGACGTGGACAGTATTGGTCAGGACAGTGTGGTCGTTTAACATCCAGAAGGAAGCAACCAAAGGAAATTGTGTTTCCTCCCAGAAGTGCTGGCCGAAGTTGGCTACTCTGGGTTGCGCGAGGGTCCACACAATCACTTACTTGAGTCTCCGGAGACTGGAGTTTAACTTCAAAGCATTTGCCAAAGCCTTGGCACCAGCTACCCCGACGTCATTTCCTCGTAAGCTGTCAGGGCAAGCAAGAAGGCTAAGGTGCGGGGATAGGCTGAGTGGTGACACTGTTTTCCCTTCAGATGGGTGTGGGCTTGTCTGGACATTCCAGACATAGGAGTTGGGAGCGGCTTCTTCCTAAGCACTTATGGAAGGAAGCCTGTTCTTTTTTTCTACCCCAGAGAAGGAAACCCTGGGCTGAGATGAGAGAGGTAACTCTCCATCCAGAGGTCTACAGTACACTGTAGTTACAGGGATCCTGGGGAGTAGGGATGACATGGGTATGCTGAGAGCCTCAAAGAGCTTTAGCCCCAGCCCCACCCCAGGAGGTGGCTACTGGTTTCTATGGTGTGTGTGGGGATCCTATTAACTAGAGCCTTTGGTTGTGTTTATCTGGGGCAGGCCCAACCCAAAGCATAGTGCCATAGTGACTTCAGGGAAAGACAAAGTAGGAACGGGGAAAGATGGAACATGTGACCGGAAACAGTCGTGACAATTATGTGCAAGTGTCTATGTGAATAGATGTTTGTCTTCATGCTTATTCCTTTTGAATCTGTAGTTTGATTTCTTTCAGCGAAAGTCTCTCAACAGAAACTGGAATACTCACTCGAGAATCTCCAAGGTTCTGTTCACAGCCAGGGCCTCCCCAAGTGCCTGGGCCCCTTGGGTGCCAATGGAGGCTACCTGTAGGCTATAAAAGGGAGTGCAATCAGTGTGGGTAATCAGACCCCTGTTCTGTGGCCCCTCTGCCATGGGCCAGGCTTCCCTCCATACTCTATACCCCTTAGCTAGGGCTAAACGTTGAGAAATAGCACTAAGGATTGTTTTCCTATGATTCTTCCAAGCACACTGCATCTCCCACCTATAGTCTAACACCTAGGAACAAGATCTAGACACAGGATGGGGGTAGAGGTGGTCTTCCAGAAGGCCTGGGGCGAATGCTGTCTGTGCCTTCGGTCCTTCCTGGATGCTTGAGTACCCAGTCACTTTCTGATATGAAAATCCAAACAACCTTCCCAGGCTAATAAACAGAGGTGGCTGTGTGACATAGAGTACTAGAGGGGGTGATCTGCTGGGTTCCCACACCCAGGGGACTTACTAGAGAGCAGCGAGGGTCGTGTTCACCTTCAGGGCCCCGGCCACTGCAGAAGCTCCGTCATCCCCTATGGCGTTCTCCTGTAAACTGAACACAGTGTAACCTATTGGTACACAAGGGGTTCAGGCCAACACTCTGGCCAAGGCCTGTGGGCTTTAGGCCCTTTACACTCAACACACCTACGCCCAGTCACCTTCTGGGAAACCATTGTGCCCTTGGCCTCATATTAATGCACAGGGGAATTTGGGAGTCTGTGTGAATCTGAACAAAGTGTCAAAGGCAGACAAGAAAAGGGACCTGGGAATTACTGTCAACAAGGCTTGAGACCGAAAGGTATGCTTTGAAAACCAATGGGAAGATTAGCCCGAAGTCCTCATCTCTGCACCGTTCGTGCTGGTTAGGATTCCTGGATGTTTTCTCCTACTTTCAGTTGGAGAAGAGCAAGCTCTGGGACAATAAATGAGTTTAGGACAAATGGACATTGCCATGTGTAAGGAAGCATTTGCATTCATTACTCTAGTGAACATCTAAGTGTGTCCCATGTGTTAAGGATGCCAAACAGCAGACGCAGTTCTGCCTTGTGGGCTAGCCTTTTGTCAAGCTGACACAAGCCGGAGTCCTCTGAGACTAGTGAGCATCAATTGAGAAAAGGCCTCCATAAGATTAGCCTATAGGCATCTCTGAAGGTCGAGGCCAGCCTGGTCTACAGAGCGAGTTCCAGGACAGCCAGGGCTGCTACACAGAGAAACCCTGTCTCAAAAAACCAAACTATAAGTAAATAAGAATAGGTTGTAGGCCAGCCATTTTATACTATAAGTAAATAAATAAGAATAGGTTGTAGGCCAGCCATTTTATACTATAAGTAAATAAGAATAGGTTGTAGGCCAGCCATTTTATACTATAAGTAAATAAGAATAGGTTGTAGGCAAAGCCATTTCATGTTTTGATGACTGAATGATTGAAGTAGGAGGGTGGTGCTAAGCCTGGATAGGTGAGGAAAGGAGCTGAGTAAGCCAGGAAGAGCAAGCCCGTAACCAACACTCCCCAGTGGTCCCTGCCCCAGTTCCTGCTCTGGCTTCCTCGGTGACAGACTTATAAGCTGCAAGGTGAAATAAACCCTTCCCTCCCCAAGTCTGCTTTTGGACACAGTGTTTTGTCACGACAGTAGATGTGTAACTTACTAATGCCCTCTCAGACTCAGCTAGGAAGGCATTGCTAAATGAGTAAACTGATGCACCAGGTCTAAGGTGCAGGGAAGACCAACAGAGCCTCCACTCCAGTGTGGTACCCAGAAGAAATAAATGAGGCCAGAATCAGGGAATGGGAGACAAAGAAGGCTGGTACATCCAAAGAGACCTGAGAGACTGCTCAGGTCATGGAGAGAGAGCGCTGTGTGAGGGAGCAGACCCATGGGACCTTGGAATCCAGGCTTTGGGGTTACACTTGCTCTGCAGGCACAGTCATAAGGAGCTCACCCATAGTGAAGACTGGTGGATATTGTGGAATGATCTCTAGCCAGCAGTTTGGGGACATGGCCTCGATGTGGGTGGAGGTGAGTGGTGCTGTGGCCTGGATAGTGGCAGTTGACAGGAACAGTGTGAGATGGACAGTGGAAAAGAGGGTTAGCAGGCCATGGAGATGAGCTGGAAGTGGAGGGGAGGAGGTGCCTCCAGCCTGCACAACTGGTTAGTCCAAGGGTCAGATGGAGAACTAAGAAGCAGTCTTGTGGGCAAGAAAATGCAGCAACTTGTAATTCTTGTGAGGCACCAAGGGCGCAAGGTAACCACCAGTGTGGATTCACAGACTGGAGTTCAAGAGACACACCTGGGTTAGCGTCTTAGCTGCTTTTCTGTTGCTGTCATAAGATGCCTTGACCAAGGCAACCTAGAGAAGAGTTTATTTGGGGCTTACAGTTTCAGAGGGTTAGAGTCGATGACCATCACAGTGGGGAGCACAGCAGCAGACATGGCACTGGAACAGTAGCTGAGAGCTTACATCTGGATCCACAGGCATAAGGAGGGGAGAACACACTGGAAACCTCAAAGCCCACCGTCAGTGACACACCTCCTCCAACATAGCCACTCCTAATCCTTCACATGGAATTCACCAACTGGCCACCAAGTATTCAAATTTATGAGCCTATAGAGGCTATTCTCATTCAAACCACGCTAGGTAGTGATGCAAGAGTTAATTAGAGACCTGGGAAGGAAGAGAGCTCCTAGAAAAAGTTCATTCAGGGAAGGGGCCCAAGGGTGGAGCCCTGAGGAGCAGCAGTGCTAGGAGTAGAACAGCAAGAAAGAGAAGTGCAGCTAGTGAGGTGATGGACTGACGGACAGAGTGACGGACTGCAGACAGTGACGGACAGAGTGACAGGCTGACAGACAGAGAGGAAACCAGAGTGTGATGCAAAGGAGGCTCAAAAGTCTGAGCTCCAGGCTGGGGAGGGGGCTCCGTGGCCTAAGTGCTTCTCTCATAAACAGAAGGAACTGAGTCAGTGCCCCTAATGCTGGCTGCAGTAGCACAGTGCTGGCTGCAGTAGCGCAGTGCTGGCTGCAGTAGCGCAGTGCTGACTGCAATAGCACAGTGCTGGCTGCAGTAGCGCAGTGCTGGCTGCAGTAGCGCAGTGCTGGCTGCAGTAGAACAGTGCTGGCTGTAGTAGAACAATGCTGGCTGCAGTAGCACATCTGTAGCCACAGCTCTCCTACAGAGAAACTGCACGCAAACATGAGAAACCCTGGAAGCTTACAGCCTATTTGCCTGGCAGATGCAGCAAGGTGGGGGAGGAGCGTGAGGACCAGCAGCTGGGGCTGTCTGCTTCCTCCATGTGTACGCCCTGGTATGTGTACACCCACACCACCCACACACATTAGTCCATGTGCTCACATATGTGCACACATACAAAGATTTAAGAAAAAAGGTGGGGGCTAGTAAGAGCTCAGTGGGTTAAAGTGTGTGTTATCAACACCTTACTCTGACCCTTGGAACTCAGAGTGGAAGGAGAGAACCAGCTTTTGAAAGTTTTCCTCTGACCTCCACACATATGCCATGGCAAGTGCACACACACACACACACACACACACCTCAAAAAACAAAACAAAAGTATCAACATGCTACAAAATAGATCAGCCAGAAAAATAATGTTCTGCTGGGAGTGTAGCTCTGTGGTAGAGCATGTGCTTAAGATTTTGAGGCCTGCCCAGCAAAATACCAGCAAAATTCTTCAAAGACCTCAAAAGAACGGTACTCAACTTCATATGGAAAAGCAAAAAACCCAGGATAGCCAAAACAATCCTGGACAATAAAAGACCGTCTGGAGGCATCACAATCCCTGACTTCAAACTCTACTACAGAGCTACAGTACTGAAAACAGCCTGGTACTGGCATAAGAACAGACAGGAGGACCAATGGAACCGAATAGACGACCCGGATATCAATACACACATCTTCAAACACCTGATCTTTGATAACGAAGCAAAAAATATCAAATGGAAAAAAGAAAGCATATTTAACAAGTGGTGCTGGCATAACTGGATATCAACATGTAGAAGAATGAAAATAGACCCATATCTATCGCCATGCACAAAACTCAACTCCAAATGGGATCAAAGACCTCAACATAAAGCCAGCCACACTGAACCTTATAGAAGAAAAAGTGGGAAGCACACTT
>PVIU01023950.1:0-26429 GCA_004026605.1 Ondatra zibethicus | reverse complement strand
CCAAGGCCCACCCCCATCCCTCCTGGCCTAGGAAGGAGTGCATTCAAAAAGACTCGGTTCTCAAAAAGTTAATACATGCAGAAGAGATAGGTCCTGGTGTCATTGTTTGTTGGTTCTCCATCTGCCAACTTTCGCCGCCACATTCAGAGAGTCTGGTTTGATCATATGCTCATTCAGTCCCAGTCCAGGTGGATTGGTGCGCTCCCATTAGTTCAGGCACACTGTCTCAGTAGGTGGCCCAGCCCCTCACAGTCCTAACTTCCTAACTCATCTTCTCCCACCTTCTGCTCTTCACCTGCACCTTGGGGGCTCAATCCATTGCTCTGATGTGAATGTGGGTCTCTGTCTCTATCTCCATCCATCGGATGAAATTTCTCCCACCTCTATCCCCGCCCCCGGCTTCCAACTTTTGCTTGATGATCCTGTTTGCTTCCAACTTCCAGGAGGTTCTGTGTATGCTTTCTTTGGGTTCACCTAGGTATTCAGCTTCTCTGGGCTTGCGAGCTAAGTGTTGGTGACCTTTATTTTATAGCTAGGGTCCACTAATGAGTGAGTACATACCATAATCATCTTTCTGGGTTTGGGTTACCTCACTCAGGATAGCGTTTTCTATTTCCATCCATTTGCATGCAAACTTCAAGATGTCCTTGTTTTTTACCGCTGAGTAGTATTCTAATGAGTATATAATCCAAACTTATAAAGATGACAGTAACCATGAGAACATTTAGGGATACTGTGTCTTTACTGTAGCTCTCCGTTACAAGTCATCTTGTGTTGAGTGGCAATGTAGTAGCTATGGCCATTTTAGGGATATAGCTAAGAAGTTGAGTTAGAGTTATATTTGCTTTAGATAAAGGGGGACATATTATATTATATTATATTATACTATAAAGACACCTAGCTATATTTTGCAAAAAGGGAGGCACTCGAGTGACTGTCCTTGCCTGTGTGAAACAAATCTTCTTTGTTACACCTGTTCCTACACATTTGCCAACAAAGGTTGTGACAACCAGCTGCTTAAGAGGACAATGGCAAAGGTCTTACTATCAAGATTATTAATCAGCTTGCAGAATGCACTGTGTGCAGCTTATTATATGATGCTGACGGAGGGAAAGTTAGCCCACTGTTCTTGAGGCTGCATTGATGTTTTGTAAGTTATGTTTTTCTCTCTTATTTCAGATATTTAAATACATAGAACAACTTGGATTTTGTTTTGTCTTGATGTTGCGATCTTGCCTGTCTACTTACACAACATAAGTGCAAAGAAGATGTAGAGGGGTTAACCACACATTGAGTTAAGAAATCACACCTATGTGTATCCAATCACGTATGACCATTGTAGTGGAACAAATGAGAAATATAGATTTCTGATTTGAATACATAAAAGTTTTCTCCTTTTGTTATATTTAAGTCTGCTTATTAAAGAAGGATAAGATATTCATATCAAATGAAACATGCTAACAAGATGGATAAGTGGGTAAACATGCTTGCCACCAAGTCTGACAGCCTGGGTTTGTCATAGAAGGATAGAACCTGCATAGAAGGATAGAACCAACTCACCTTGGTTGTCCTGTGACCTCTATACATACACCATGGCACACACATAGACACACACACAGACATACACTGTATCTATATGTGTGAGATATATAGATATAAATGAAATATATATAAATAAAATAGGGAACATGAGATAAAGTTAGTTGATAAAATATGTAGAAGTTATTCTAGCAATAAAAAGTAAAACTTCTTTCATAAGAGAACATAAGTGTTGAATACAATTAATAGAAAATATTTGGGTATTGTTTGATGATACAATTGACAGAGAAGAGTGAAGTACGCGGGTTAAGGAAAAATTAGATTTCCTGCTGATTTGTCAAAATAACTGACATTAAGGAGGATTAAATAAAGCCTATGATATGCCACTGTAATGAAAACATTAATGACATCAGGCTAATGATATAATTAATTCAGAGAGAATTGAAGGTTATCCTATGCTTTAAAAAAATACTTGAACTACAGTAAAATCTTACCGCTCATCCATAAAAGGATGCTGGTTTGACAGTTCCCAGATTTGTTGTATTGTCCTAAAATTTTGCACACCACTGATAACAAAGAACTGTGACATTAGAATATATTTTTCTAAGTTGGCAGTAATAAAAGTAAAAATTTAACCAACCTAGCTATTGACACATGAAGAGGCAATGAATGAATATCTCCCTCATAAATATTTGGGGACTGGGATTATAGAATTCTGTTAGGTAGCTAGTAAATGCAGTATCTAGTTATATACTGGTATACAGCTACTTGTGCTGGTTAATGCAGTGCCATTTTATTTCCCTGGAAGCATGTGTGCATGTGTGTGTGTGTGTGTGTGTGTGTGTGTGTGTGTGAGAGAGAGAGAGAGAGAGAGAGAGAGAGAGAGAGAGAGAGAGAGAGAGAGAGAGAGATCTTATTTGTAGTAAGGTACAGAGATGGTCATGTTCCACTTTGTCCCCCACTGGACACAGGTCCATGAAATCAGGCAGTGTTGTGAGGGTGGGATTTGGTAAACCCAGGAGTCCTGGTGGATTTATGGAAGAGCTGTAATGTTACACAGTGATGTGGAGCTGCAGGACACACAGCTGTCAGTAACCAAAGATAGCATGGTGCTTTCTTTGTTCCTGCCTTGCTTAGATTTCCAGGTCTTTTCCTGACCCCCTTTGTCCCTGTAATTCAACACTTACAGCAGATGCCTGTTAGTGGGAAACACTTGGCGTTTTCTAAAGCTGTTGTTAAGGTGTAGAGAGAAAGGAGGCTCCGCTGTGTGCTCAGGGGGAGTCTAACTGGTCTTTGTATTGTACATGAAGGAATGGAATCCTTTTGATGAGAATCTTCTTTCATTTCCTGTTCTTATAACCATCTATTAGTTTCCTTTCCCACACACAGGCAATATGACGCGTCCTGATTCCTCTCTGACGTGTAGCATCTTTGCTCCATTTCTGTTTGAACTACTTACCCACATGCACATGTGAGCACCTGCCTGCTGTAATCTCCTGTTTTCTTGTCATTGGTTCATGTTCAAGCCTAATGCACAAATCCGTCTCTGTCTTAACACTGGCCTTTGATTCGCATTGTCTCCTAGGCTGGGACTGTCATCATGCCCACGACTCAGCTGCCCAACCCCGTCTGCAAAATTATCTGGGACCTCCCTCATGCCTGAGTAACAGGCTTCTGACATTCAGAATGTGATCTGCATTTGTTCACATGGAGTGGCTTCGTTACTGCCTGCTGCTTACACTAAATATTCATTCAGGCACTGACATGTTCAATAAGTCATAACAAGTATTTCCTGCATATTAACTACTTTTAAGACATTGTGGAGACAAAATGCATTGTAACGCTCTTTGTCCATCAAAAGTTCTTTCTATCATCCTAGAGTCATGGAAATAGAGGAGCATTGAATAGTATCCACTGTCTAGTGTCCATCAAGAGCTGTAGTTGTAATTATAGAGTAATGGAAACTTAGGGGCACTGGACAATTTCCCCCTTCCAATGCTACTCATGGATCAGATGGTATGGTCGAATGATCTCAAAGCATCTTTAAAGGCTTGTGGGACAGAGGGTTGGATGATGCAAATTTCCTAGAATTTTCTCTACTTCAATTAGAAATACACATTTTTTCCTTGGAAGAGATAAAAAGACTGGAGTAACCAAGGAACACCACCGGCAAGAGAAATGCCACCAATGCCATAACCCTGGGTTCCGAGTTCCGAGAGAGGCCAGGCCAACACAAGGCAGTAGTACAGCCTCGCTCCTTTCCAGCCCTAGCCAGCTCTAGGCCCAGGTCCAGAGCTGGCGGAAATAGATGCAAGTACTTGAAAGTGACCTTAACAGAGACATGAGACAGAAAAGCAGGGACAACAGACCCCAGCTTTAGAGAATCGGCCTTGCTGACAAAACCCAAAAAGGTGGCATCCAAAGGTTGAGCAGTAGCCACAGCTCCCTGACTCCTGACAATATCCTTCAGCAAACAGACCTTTGAAATCAGTTCTGGGCTGCTTCAGGAAGAACCAAAGATTTGTTCCTGGATTCAGAAGGAAACCAAAGGGTTTTGAGATGGAGCACAGGAGGGTGACAGACAGGGTCCAGATGACTGTTCTGAGCACAGTTAGGAGCTGCTGACCTCTCTGACTTCTTGTGTTTCCTAGAACCACAGACCACTGTCTTTCCTGTTACCCTGTGGTAAGGGAGACAGCTGTTTAGTATGTGGAAATGCAGGCACAACGCTTTGAGCACTTTCCTATGCCTGTTCCCTTGCTGGGCTTAACTTAGCCCATCCTTTTTATGGTTCTTTACAATGAGTGTTGTGATTCTGATTATGTAGTCGAGAATTCAAATTGGGAGAAAAGATCTGTGCTTTCTTCAGGACCCCATGAAGAAAACTCGTGTCTCAAGCGGACTCGCTCAGTGAGGCTGCTTCAAACTTTACCTTGATGGAGCTCTGCTTGTATGAAACAGATTTTGAAGCAATCAGGGGCCTGTTTCCCTCTACACGGTGCCCAGGAGACACCGACATGGGCACTTAAACTTTTTATAGCTATTACTTACTTTGTCATCTCTGGAGGAAGCTATGGGATGTGAATTGGACTCCAGAGAATTGCTGGAAGTACCACTCAATGACCTTGCCCACTTCAGATAATTCTCTTTTTTTATGCTGTGTGTGTTGGGGGCAGGATCTGTCTGTGTACACATAGAGATATATCTGGCCTGCAGCTTGAAGGGCTGCAGCAGAGGGGTTGGGGTTTTATTTTGGCACAGGTAGAAACAGAAATATACTTATATTCAATGCTTTTATTGTATCAGGTCATGCAAGACACCTGTCCAGGATGATGTGAGTAGGTTGCTCATTATAAGAGCGAAGCCTTAGGTGCTCTTATCTCCTTGATGGATGCTGTCCATCCCTAGCTGGCTTAAGCAGCGGAAGTGAAAGCATCTTTCAGTGTGGCTGGCATTTTCTCTGACTCCTGTGAGGACTCCTCAAGCATTTCACTTGTGCGAGAGGAGTGGGAGGACAGCAGAGGAGAGCTGGGCTTTCCAAATTAAAGGCACTTTCATCAGAACCTGTGTTTCCCCGGCCACACCAGCCTCGGGAGACTTAGGGAGCTAGGAAGCAGCAGAATCAAGAGATTGAGCAAAAGGATGCCTGTTCAGTCTGGCCCCATGAACTCTGGGAAGTTCCAGTCTCCCCAACTCCTACCCACCCCAGGTTCCTGGAGTAGTGAAGGGAATCCCCAGAAGGGGTCTCGACTGGACCTGTGTTTCCACCTGCAGGGGGCATCTGCCCTCCCCCTTTCTGGAGATACTTACTATGGTGTAACACTGCCATGACACCATAGAACCAGGTGACCATGGCCATAGCACTTATAGGATTCCAGGTGTCTGGTCTTGCTTGCTATTGTTTTGTGCACCTCTGTTTCAGGCCACAGAGCAATGCTGTCTTTTCTGTGTCTCACCGCCTGGGTTCAGCTTTTTATCAGATGCTTCCTCTGGGGATCTGGCCCTGGGCTCTGGGTGCAACTAAAGCCAGAGATGAGTAATATGAACATCGAACTTCACTAACCTCAGGAGTGCCTTTCCTCTGGCCATGACTCATTACTCTTGAATTGAGTTTGCACAGCTCCACCTACTTTGTCTAAATCCCTTCCCATGAAGCCATTGGTCCCTCTTGTGTGGGGAGCAGGTGAATTCCTGAGTGAATGTGTATTGGTGACACGGGCACAGCCATGTCAAGAGCCCCATTGCTTTGAACCCTCAGGAATCGGCGACACCTTCCTCTGGTTGAAGTACACATGTTAACAAATGATTGGCCAGTGTGTGCAAAAGTTAGCAACCACAGCTTCGCCTCCTGGGTATCGACAGCTTGAGACTGCTCACCTACAGAGAGACCCCACCAAGACTAGCCAGCACTTTTTCCCTATGTTGTACATAAATATTGGGCTGAGGTTCCTTCCAGGTTGTTCCTCAGTGGGTGGGCTCCCATCAGGTTGCACACGGTTTACCTGATCCCACCTTTTCTGTACCTATGTCCGTCTGTCTGTCCTTTCTTCATTTCATCTTCACCCCAACCAGGTTCCCAGGACCAAGCTGTGCCAGCCGTGGTCCTCTGATGTGGTGCGAACATGCATCAGGATTTGCAGAGGCCTCCCAGACGCTAGCTGTCACCCTAGAGCACTGCTACCCATCAGCTCACACTGGTCATTTGAAACAGTGAGGTTTAACACGTGTCTGAGCATAGCTGCTGTTTGCTCAGTGGTCACACCCTACTCTCACCATTCACATCTCTTTCAGGTGGCTTTGCAGTCTTTAGATTTTATCATAGAATTGCTTTTGGAAAGCTATTCCATTCCTCGATATTTATTTTTAAAGTATTTATTTGTTTATTTTTAAATAAATTTTACTATATAAAAACCCTTAAAATTAATTTTAAAAATCATCCACCACAATTAAAATGTCCCAAAGTATATGCAATTTAATGAACTTCTATACAGTTAGAATGGGCAATTTAATTTTAATTGCCAACTAAAATACTTTAAATTATTCAAGTTACTAACCCTTGCTATTAAGCTATTGGACAGGATTACCTAGTTTAAACTAAGTGCCATTTCATTCTATTTATTAAAAAGTAGCTAGAGAATTGTAGACAGACCTGGCTATCAGCCAGGATGGAGCAATACATTCCAAGACTCACTTCAACTTTGAAACAGACTCGATTACAGTTTCTAAGCTGACGATTTCCCAAAGGTCTACCCAAAAGCACTGGTGTTATTCTCATCGTGGTCACAATGGATATTTGAGGTGACATAAATACTTTCAAATATGTTTGCAAGTCACATTAGGAACACTACAAGAGGGTCAAAGCGGATTTCAATTGCTACGTGCTCTATCCTTTACACTTCTCCAAAGAAGGGAAGAGAGAGGAAGACATGTTCAGAATTATATTCCATTAATGTTTACTTGATTTTTAGTTTGGGGCATTTTAAGCAGTCTACTTCAATTTGTGAGATATTTAAATCAAATAGCTAGAATCTTGAATGCATAATCTTCATTGTTATAATGTGGCTAATCTCTGGTAAGCTTGTAATATGTTGCTTAGACAAAGAAAGCATAATCTTCTTATTTCTTATCCCAAGGAAAAGACACTGCATACGTAATCAGAAAAATCCTGGCTAATAACTAACCCAGGGGTCATTATGCTTCATGATGGCATGAACTTACCTCACACTCATTCGCTGTCTCCAGCAGTTCTTTTTCCTCTTAATTTGGGGTTTTAAACTAAGTGTAAAGAAATGAGCTATCTTGCACAAGCTTTTTCTGTAGTTTAACTTAATTTGTACTGAAATGGACCTAGAGGAAAGCATCCAGGCAGCTTCCTGTTGTTTAGTGGACATAGCCATTTCAATAGCGAAAAAGCACATTCACTCAGCACCTTAACCTTCAGAAGCTTTCCCTGCATCAGAACACAGGTCTCTACAAGTGAGATGATCACGGAGAGAAGCAGACACAAGTTTAAGGCATACTGACGGTGCACCCACATCGGTGATTCAATGTTTCTTGCTGAAGAGTAGCCTTTCACCAAATAATTGTTAAAATAATTTTAAAACTCAACAGTATTTGTTTGGGGAAGAAATAGTTGTTAAAATAGTGCGTATTGCTACCACTGTCGGTGATCACCTCCCAAGGGTGGGACAAGAGACAGAAATCTGTCATGACACAAGTCTGCCTCAGCTCATCTGTGAACCTCTTGTTGTCTCCCCTACAATGAAGTCAACTATTTTTTCTGCTGCCCATCCAAAGCATGCCAGACCTGTGTCAAATGTAAACCATCTGAATAAATCTTTAGAGACAAGCCTTGCTGGTACTCACCAGCACCTTCCAGAGGAGGTTTCAAGGCTCACTTTGAACCTCCATCTTTTGTTCTCAAGCTGACCTTAGGGCACTAACCCCATTGAGACTTAAATATGAAATGCTTCAGCACGGGTTCATGTTTTAAAACCTTTGTTGCTAGCTGGCAGTGCTATACTTGGAGATTCTAGAAACTTTAGGAGATTGGGCCTACCTGGAAATTGGTCCTAGCTGGACAACCCCCTACAGGGAGCTTATCCTTGCCCCTTCCTGCTAGTGTCTCTGCTTCCTATCCACCATGATATGAACAGCTTCTGCCACATACTTTCTTCACCATGGCAATGAAGCACACGGAGACAATGAACAGAATCCTCTGAGACCACATGCCAAAGCAAACCATTCCCTGCTTAGGTTGTTCCTGACAAGCTCTTTGCAAGAGCAAAGAACATCTAACTCCATTTCTGAGAATTTCCTACCCCAGTGTACAAGCTGCCATTGCCATTGACCTCCATGCTAAGTGTCTTCATTCCTAGCAACAACAAAACAAAACAAACAAAACAAAAAACATGACTTCTCATCTCCTTTCCCTGTACGCTTCTTGATTTAAAATATAAGATTAAGTTGGAGGACAGGAGAAAGAATGGAATATGTTTGTTGTCCAGAACCCCTTTTAACTGGGCTTTGGCTGGATACCCCCGAGAACCTGGACCTGTGTGTATGGGGTACACACAGTGTATCCTGCATGTTTCTGCTCAGTTTCATCTAACTAGAACCTGGCTTCAAAGCCCTGGTGCAAGGTTTTGTTGCTGCCTTCACTGGGAGGTTTGCTATAACCTTGGGATTCAAAAAGGAAGTGTCACCTGTTAACGCTGCCCCTGGTTTTTACCCAGCTCTCCTTTTCCCTTTTCTCATGACTTTCTCATTTATTCAAACAGCTCTGATTATTGAGCATGTGCATTGTTTGTTGCCTATATCTGTCTACGCATCCAGAGATGTGTCTGAACTATGAGAACTCTGCCTTGGCTCCCAGTGTTTACACCCATGTGTGCTAAACCTCAAGCTTTCTGCATGGAATCCCCTGAGCAGAAATTATTTGAGGGGTTGATACTTAAGCAAGTCTCACATCTATGCTAAAATCTGTCTTCATTGTCATTAATGAAACTTCTAGAAGTTGTTCATCAGTTATTAGACCTACACAAAGAGAGGTACAATGTCTAAAACAATTGACCATTTGACAGTCATCCAAATCCCATTACTGCAAATAGATTCAGAATAGAAATTTGTATGACGGAAATGTCTAAATCTAGTCAGTGTCCCATTTATTTTAAATTAGGCTCTTATCTACAAAATCCTATTACAGCAAAGTGATTTAAACAGATTTTCATGTCTTCTCTTTAATGTAACTTAACCTGTATGTCAAGAAGATTTCTATTAAATATTTTGATGAGAAATCTGCATTTTTTTCTTTTTTTAGATCATAAGAGTCATTTGAGTTGAGCAGTGGTGGTGCACACCTTTAAGCCCAGCATTCAGGAAGCAGAGGCAGACAGATCTCTGTGAGTTCGAGGCCAGCCTGGTCTATAGAGTGAGTTCTACAACACCCAGGACTACATAGATAAACCCTGTCTCAAAACAAAACAAGAATAAAAAAAAGAGTTGTCTTTTAAAATAATGGCAAATTTCATAATCTCTTTATTATCAGTCTCTCAACTGTGTCTTTATCTTCTTAAAGTTGCTTCGGGAGTGATGGAGACAATGGCTTAAGTTTTCCTACCTTTACTCTCGGGTGCCCTCCAAGGGCAAAACTCCCACACTTGAATACACTCCGAATGTTGTTTAAACACCAGCCTGTGGTTTTTCCTCACAACAGTTGAAGCTGCAGACACATGCTTCCCTCAGAGATAAATACAGTGAATTTGATGAGAGTGAACATTAGAGAATCAAAGAAGTTTCTTTTCAGTGCTGTGGGTGGTGGGATTTTTGTTTGTTTGTTTTTTAATTAACATTCTAATGTCTTGTTTAAGATTTTGAATGCTGCGATGAAACACCAAGACCAGAAGGAACTTGGGAAGGAAAGGGGCTATTTAGTTTACTTTTCCATAGCACACAGTTCATCACTGAACGAAGTCCAACAGGAACGCAAACAGGGCAGGAACCTTGGGGCAAGCAGTGATGCAGAGGCCATGGAGGGTGCTGCTTACTGACTTGCTCCATCTGCTTTCTTATAGGACCCCAACCACCAACCCATAATAGGCTGGACACTTCCCTATCAATTGCTAATTAGGAAAACACTGTACAGATTTGCTTTCCTAATCTTACGGAGGGTTTTTGCTTGTTTGTTTGTTTTGGTTTGTTTTTTTTTTATTGAGAATTTTGTTTTTGTTTTTTTCCCTCTCACATGACTTTAGCTTATGTCAAGTTGACATAAAACTGGCCAGGACATTTATTTTGTTTACAATGAGCCATTGTGATTTGTAAAAACTGACTTGAACTATAACAGGGTGGAGATTGTATTTTCCAGTACATAGTCTAAGCAGGTTCTCGAGTAGTTCTGGAATCAGCTGGAATCCTGGACCTACCTCTCCCTACCTGAACTTACTCCAGCATGTTTTATAACGATTCCAAGACTTTTCACTCGCGAAACAAGGCTGTTGGTACTCACTGTGCGGTATCACTAGGGGTGCAACCTGAAACGGTGGCTCGCTGTGCAAGCAACAATTCCCACTCCCCACAGCCTATACGTGCTGATGTACACTCCACTGTAAGCCTAACTATATCAGGATGCTACTTTTCCTGATGTGTCAAAAGTATTTCTTTTGGAATTTTTTTTAAAAAATACAAAGCTCAAATCTTTTTAAACATGTTTGGTCCATTATTTTTATTGGAAAACATCACATAGAAACTGTCATGCAGGACATATTCATATATAAAAATATCCAAGTTACTAAATCTTTGTTCTAAGGTCTGAGCTTTGTGTGGGAACCTAGAAATCATCCTGACATTCAGGAGACTTAAAGATCGCCCTGATCTTTGTTAAGTGATGTGTGTAATGGTTCCGAGCTGCTATTGGTTAAATTGCAGCCCTCAGAAAATGTTAAGTCCCAATCCCCAGGACTTGTGAATGTGACTTTATTGTGAATTAGAGTCTTTGTAGAGAGAGAATTAAGGTTGGATGCAGCCATTAGGGTAGGCTGCGCTTCAGTATCACTGGGTCCTGACAAAAAGGGAGCAATTTAGACAGACACACATGTGCAGGTGAAGGCAGGAGGGACAGGACTGTCATATCTACCTGACAAGGAATGAATGGTCAGAAGCTTGAAGACAAACATGGAGTGGAGCTCACTCCCAGTTTGAGAAGGGAACAAATCTGTGGCACCTTGATCTGGGCCTTTGAGCCTTCTGTGACGTAAGCCCCTGAGTGAGCTTTGCTCTGCAGCTCTAGCAAACACGGGCAAGTCGCCCAGCATGAGGGATGAGGGCGAGGTGCTCAGGGAGGAGCGCGCAGCCTGTAAGCAGTTCCTGGCGTTCTCCTTCCGTTCGTCAGGTTCTCAGGCACCCGATCTTGCCAGGGTCCCAGAGTTCAAAAATGTTCATCTCACAGAGTGAAGAAACAAAATGGCCAGTAGGAGGGAGGCAGAAAAGGAGGGGGATGGAGAGAAAGAGGGATCAGCGAAGTGGCTGCAAAGCTGAGGAGAAGGGGGTGGCATCAGCCATGGGATGACTGTCAAGAGGTTTCAAACTCTTGCCCCTCCTCCACACAGCACCAGGAGTCTTCCCATCACAGGAAAATAATTGTTTTCTCTTTACCACAAGGAAGGAAGTTTTAAGCATCCATCCTTCCTGCTGAGCTGCATGGATCTGGTGGCAGTTAAGTGATTGCTACAGTTGGCCCCTCTGGCCACCCTTAGCCTGCAAAGCACCAGCTGGGGTTGAAGGAGAATTCATCATTTCCCACTTCCCCACCCTACAGCAAACCCTATTCAGGCCCTTTCCTGGCTAATGAGGCCCGCAGAGCCACCAGCTGTCAGTGCTTAGCTTTGAATCAACCGAAGCAGCAGCAGGTAGCACCCATCTGCCGCATGCACTCACAGTGCGGGGTTACTAGGAAGTGTAGTTACCAGTGGTAGCCATTAGTTGACTAAGCACAGTGCTTAGTGTACACACGTCTAAACATTATGAGTGCTTGTGGTGTGTGTGTGTGTGTGTGTGTGTGTGTGTGTGTGTGTGTGTGTGTGTGTGTGTGTGTGTAAGCTGAGCACTGTGTATGAAGGTCAGAGGATAACTTTGCAGAGTTGGTTCTCCGTTCCAACATTGGATCTGAGGATTGAAATCAGGTCTTCAGGTTTGTGTGGCAAGTGCTTCACTCACTGACTCATCTTGACAGCCTGTGTACATTATTTAACAGGCATTCATTCAATATTAGGTAAGAGCCTACTGTGTACAAGCCACCGAGTTGGGTACTAAAGACAGAATGGACACAGCAGACACAAACCCTCCTTATTATAGATGCTTGTGGCTTACCAGCCACTCCACAATTCTCCAACTTGGAGTGCAGAAAATTTCACCTTCTCAGTAACTCATAGATTAGAGCTGCAAGCAACACATTTATGGCCAAGAGTATAAGTTTTCTTACTAGAATTAGACAGAAATGGTAATTTCAATCCCTTCCTCTTTCTTCCAGCCATGACTTAGATGGAGTAGCTAGAGTTGTCACAGCAATCTTAAAACCCTCAGTTAAAGACCAAGTGACATGAATGAGCTCCTAAGGCACTTTGAGCAATCAACTCTTTATAGATGACAATGATTCTGTACTGGCATAATCACTGCAACTCAGGTTCTGAGTTTACTTGTAGGTAAATTACAAGATGGATATGGCTCTCTCCATATGATGATGATGGTGGAGGTGGTGATGATGACAGTGACGATGATGATGGTGATGATGATGGTGATGATGGTGGTGGAGGTGATGATGACGATGATGATGGTGATGGTGATGATGATGGTGATGATGATGGTGGTGGAGGTGATGATGACGATGACGATGATGATGGTGATGAGGATGGTGGAGATGATAACAGACACAGCCAGTTTATCTCACAGTACTCATTTAGTTGGGACTGTGACAAGTGATATTGACGTATAGGTGCTAACGGCCGGTATAATCTGCATATCCCATGCTAAAGTTTATGCCATCTGCAGAAAGATGTGGGCATAATCCATACTCGATCATTTCCAAGTTGTATGCCTTTGGGCAAGTAACTGATCCTTTCTAAACCTTATCTCCATAATCTGTTAAATAGGGAATATAATGTTATTTTTCACAAGTTTTCCACAAGGTTTCATTGATGAAATGCATGTTAATATGTTTCAAAATTCCTGGTTATAACAAATGTTTAGTGATAACCATTATTAATTTGTAACTATGTTATATATCACATATGGATATTTTTAAAAGGAAATTGATTTATGTATCTTGAAAATTCCAATCATGGGTACTGTATTTACATCGTTTCTATCCCTTCTTCACCCCTTCCAGTTCCTAGCATGCTCTTCCTCTCAAATTCATGGCTTCTCCTTTAATTTTTTTTACATATGAGCACATAATGAGTTCACTGAACGCTGCTTCTATGTGTATGTGCTTCTGTGTGTATGTGCTTCTGTGTGTATGTGTTTATGGATGACCTCGGGGATGAATAACCTACCAGCATCCATCCCTAGAGAAGCCCGATTCTCCCTCTATGAGCAGCCATTAATTGCCTGTAATTCTTCATCTAGGGGTAGGGCCTGTGAGATGTCCTCCATCCACCCTGGCATGTCATCTAGTGTTGTCACTGTGCAGGTCTTGTTTTAGGGACCATATCTTTGAGATTTTGTGCATGCAGCTTGGTTGTCAAGCTGCACATCATATATAGAAGACACCATCACACCACACACATCCTGGTCCTCTGGTTCCTGCAGTCATTCTGCCCCTTCATCCATGATGTTCTCTGAGCCCTAGGCATAGATGGCGCTGTGTTGTAGATGCATCAACTGGGGTTAGGCAACCCATGGTCATTTGTTCTCTGCATTTGACCTGTTATGGATTTCTGTAACAGTTTTCCTCTGCTATTAAAAGAGGCTTCTTTAATGATGGTTGAGAGCTACGCTTCCCTGTGAATATAACGTTAAGTGTTCAGAATTCAGTTAGAGATTATAAAGGCTTAGAAAAGTGGAAGTAATGTGTCCTCCTCCAGGGTTCATGACCTCACAAGCCACAAATAGTTGGCTAGATTTATAGTACTATGCATGAGTTCTTGCCTATTAAATAGACCTTAAATCAAAATAGACAACTATTGGCTACTCTCAAGACCCAAGTACCACTATCTCACTAATTCTTTACTTGTGAGTGGTTGTCTATTGGAGAGAGGGTCTGGGTTAGAGATGTGGACTTTGTGTCCACTTCCACTCAGTTCTGGGACACCATATGTTGTAGA
Source organism: Ondatra zibethicus (assembly GCA_004026605.1). Taxonomy (NCBI): domain Eukaryota; kingdom Metazoa; phylum Chordata; class Mammalia; order Rodentia; family Cricetidae; genus Ondatra; species Ondatra zibethicus. Next base: position 12,072 of record PVIU01023950.1, on the reverse strand, counting down.
CCCGCAAAGGCCCTGTGCATTCTGTGACAGTCTCTGTGAGTTTACATATGTACCGATCTTGCTGTATTTAAAAGGCATTGTTTCCTTGGCGTCCTCCACCCCCCATGGCTCTGACAGTCTCTCTGCCCTCTCTTCACATAGTTCCCTGAGCCCCGAGGGGATGAACTTGATGGAGACGCCCCATTAGAATCCAGTGTTCTAAGGTTTCCTACTCTCAGCACACTGTCTGGCTATTAGTCTCTATATTTGTTCCCATCTTCTGCAGGAGGAAGCTACCCTGATGATGGCTGGGCAAGGCACTGATCTGTGAGTATTACAGAATGCCATTAGGAGTCATTTTATGGCTGTGTTCCTTTAGCAGAACAGCAGTATTTAGTTTTCACCTAGGTCCCTGTCTATCTAGTCTTAGGTTCTTGGCCACTCAAGAAGCATCAGTGAGAAGTTCCACCTCTTGGAATGGGCCTTAAATCCAATCAGATATTGGTTGGTTACTTCCACAAGTTTGTGCCACTATTGTCCTAGTGCATCTTGCAGGCAGATCATCAATGTAGATTGAAGAACTTGTAGCTTGTTTGGTGTTTAGCTTTCTCCTTGCGTAGTATGCAGAGTACCTTCCAGTACCATTAACACTAGTCTGTAGGGGTGAGGGCTCTAGATGGGCCCCAGCTCAACTTCTCTATGATCAATGAATTGTGCAGGTGTTATCTTCAGCTCATGAGTCCTACTTAGGCATATTTCTTAAATGACTCTCAAAAGGTCACACTACCTTGTTACAAGTCTTGGTGAATCCCCTCCCCGGAGTGTGTAAACTTGTAAATATGATAGCATATCTTTCCTACAGTTATAATACCAAAGAGAGATTTTCCATGGTAGGCCTTCTATAACTAAATGAGCCCTTTCAAAGCAGAGCATTGTCTGCAGGGAAGAAAGCCAGAGATGTATCAAGAAGTAGCAGGCATGGTATCAGTACCTCCAGATCTACATGAACTAGAACTCAAAACAGCTACTGAAAACTGAATAGTCACTGGCCCACAGTTAACAAGAAAGTAGGAACCTCACCCTACTCTTCAGCAACACAGAAAACACTGTGTCTCAGACATGTGGGTTTGGGAGACCCTAACCTCACATGAGATAGCAGTCCCAGCTCACGCCCTCAGTGCCCGTGTGGAGAGTTATGAAGGGAGATCCTATCTGAACTGGTTCTGCAAAATGCATAATAATAACCTTATGTTTACCCTTCAGAATATTGTAATTGGATGCATAGGTATAGGAAATAAAAATAATTTAAAAGACCATATTATATGAAATGATGTCTCTCATAATAGACTACATATATGCTTTCTTTGGTTAATCCAAAAATGCAAAATTAGAGAATTATCCAAGGCACAGGGAATACATGTCCCTCTGTTATTACAGTCCTGAGGGAAGCAGGGCAGGCTCAAAGGTTCCAGGTGAGTTTAGTGTCCAAATATTCTTGGACAATCAGGTGATCACTTTTGACTCATCAAGGTCATCCCTAAAGGAACTCTTTTCATCTTACCTGAACTCACTCGTGAGTGAGTGAGAGAGAGAGACAGAGACAGAGACAGATAGATGGAGACAGAGAAAGAAAGGCAGAGCAGGTCTGACGCATCTATTTCATGCTCAGAACCGACTGAGGAGTTGCACAACCTGATTGTGAGGTTTGGCCTCAGGCTCAATGCCTGATCTCCAGAGTCAGGGAGGGATTCTCCACCTCACTGGTGCTGTGCAACCCTGAGGAAGAGGAGAATTAATTTGGTCAGCAATTAGTCATTTCTACCTCAAAGATGACAAACTAGTAATCACTATGATGCACTGCCAAATTGCTCTCCAGCCTTGCGTTCCTGCTGCGCACTGTGTTTTGATGATTTCAGAGGAGGCTAAATGTAATTGCACAGGAGAGACCTCACAGTTTGGCAATGCCGATTCACTCATTCACGAGGCAATGCTCACCTCTTCCTGGAGTGGAGGCACTAAAGACTATCATGATTGTTTTAATTATTGCATTTCATAACCAAATACACTTTGCCCACTGCTTTGTAAACAGGTACAAATGTATTCCTATCCACAAGTTTTCTCTACCTACTGTCTTCACCTGTGCTGTGTTCCTGGGGGATGGGAGAGAGTGGAAAGGTACAATAAAGAGCCCTTCCTAAAACACAGCCAGGAATTTCCTCATCCCTCATCGTTTCTCCTTCAGAGGATTACAGAAGAAAGTGAGTTTTGCTTGAAGATGTGGCGAGGCCCAAGCTTCAATGCCAGGAAAGGAGGAGAGTTCCAGGTGGTTGCAGAGGATTCTGAGAATAGCAGGCAGGTCCAACACATTTTATTTACCAGAACTCAGGCCACTGGGTAGGCAGATGCCTTCAGGCACCCAGGTACATGCCAGTACATGAGGACTGCCCCCTAGGTGCAGAAGCATGCTCCATAGCACACAGGAAAGGCACACAGGCTGACTGGCAAAAGTGAAGGCCTGTGATTTCAAGGTCATGTTTATACAGAAGCACACAACACAAGAGTGACTCTATTAGAAATAGCTATATAACAGATTACATCACTGTTTACATTTGCCTTTTCTGGACTTCCAGTGTTAGCCGTTTTGTGCTGAGTCAGGGCCCTATCCCCCAACCCCAGAGTGACAGGGAATGACTGAACCAACTTTGACATGGGGGCCTGCAAGAGGCCCCCCCCAAAGCACTTCCTGGTGGCAAAGGGTTACTTTGTCGGTCCCTTGTTGATCTGCATTCACTGGTCCCAGCATTAAATCCAGCATTAGCATTGTTTGCCCACGCCAAATATTCAATCCAGCTCCATGCTCTCTAAACATAAACTGAAACTCTGTTCCCAACAAATTCACACGGGAACAAGAAAGGCCAGGGAGACCTCTTTGACTCTCTTTGAAGAATATGTTACCCAAAATTCCCCTTTGTAACCAGGCATGGTGGTGCATGCCCAGGCAGGTGGATCTCTGTGAGTTCAAGGTCAGCCGAGTATACAGAGTGAGTTCCAAAACAGCCAGAGCAACATAGAAACAAAACAAGACAAAAAAGCCCCTTTAGTGAGGATTCCCTGGAGAATTCAAGAAGAGTTTTTGTAGAGATGCAGACAGTGTAAATTGATGGTTGGCTGAATAACCACTTCATAAATGCTTACTTGCATCGGTGGCAATATTTTTGCAAGATTATTTCTTGTTAGAGAAAGGGAAGTTTGTTCTCAAGTTTACAGAATCCCCACCACTGAACAGTATTGATTGCTGTGTTCCTTTCCTCTAAAACCGGAGCTTGGTTCCAAAGGCATTTTCCAAAACGTGTATTTTGCTAACTGTATAAAAGTCTGTGTGTCATTTCCTCCAGAAAACTTATTTCTAAAATGGTATTTTGGTCTGAGCTCTGTGATGGTGAGACCATCAGGACATGGGAGGAAAGTCTGTCTTCTAATAGGATTTCTATTGAGTACCAGAAGCCCTGGGCTTCTGACAGCATAGACTCGGAGCATCTTTTCAGATGATGAGCTCCCCCTTTCACTCTGTTCTACACCCCACAGCAAGAAGCAATGTTTAGGACACTGTTTACTCCCCCGCCTTTTTTTTTTCTTTCAAGAATCTCCAACAAGCAGCAGAATTCATTTCGTTTTCACCTAAACCACCCCAGTTAAGGGTCCACTTCCCCTTTTGCCAAGGTCAATCTATGCCAACGGAAAGGTTGGTTTTTGTAACTTCTGACTGGGGTGCTATGGTACAAGCAGGGCATCCATGACTCAGGGAGTGGTGAAGCTACTGTCAGGAACTCAGGAAGTTTGAAGGATTTAGCAGGGTAAGAAAGAAAAGAGGGCTCTCCGCGCTTGGCTTAGGTTCCGGCGACATGGCTAAACGCACCAAGAAGGTCGGGATCGTCGGGAAATATGGGACCCGCTATGGTGCCTCCCTCCGGAAAATGGTGAAGAAAATTGAAATCAGCCAGCACGCCAAGTACACGTGCTCCTTCTGTGGCAAGACCAAGATGAAGAGACGAGCCGTCGGCATCTGGCACTGTGGCTCCTGCATGAAAACAGTGGCTGGCGGGGCCTGGACCTACACAACTTCTGCCGTCACAGTGAAGTCTGCCATCAGAAGACTGAAGGAACTGAAAGACCAGTAGAAGTGCTACCATTTGAGACCCAAGCCTACTCAATAATGCACAGCCAACTAAATAAATGGGTTAATTTACGTAAAAAAAAAAAGAAAAGAGGGCCACAGATCCCTCCTTCCTGCCCTCTTTGCATCTCTCACTTCCAAGGGCAAGAGATGGTCCCGTGCTTCATTAGGAGAAGAAATTACCACTAGTCCAGAACACCAACAAACCAGACATGCCGCATACATGGGGAGAGCAAATAAAATTCTGAAAACAAGCTACAGTGTTCTAGTCAGGATTCTCTAGAGAACTAGAACCAAGAAGAGAGAGAGAGAGAGAGAGAGAGAGAGAGAGAGAGAGAGAGAGAGAGAGAGAGAGAGAGAGTCTGTGTATGCAGGCATGTATGTATATCAGACTTACCAAATTGACGTTCACAATCAGAGACTGACTTCGTAGACTGGCTTACGTAAGCTGAAGCTGAGTGGTCCCCATAATAGCTGTCTGTAGGCCATATATCCAGGAAGACCAGTAGTTGCTCAATTCAAGAATCTAGGAGCTTCAGAACAAAGGAGAATAGTGATGTAGCCCCAGTCCTAGACTGAAGACTATCTCTCTTGGTTTGCTGCTGGGAATCAATTGTGGAAGTCTGGAGAGGTCGGGGCCCATGAGTGATGGCGGCAATGATAGTCACACACCTGCTCAGGAAGCAATCAAGTGTTCGTACTTTGACTATCTTCTCCTGTCTACATGGGTCCTCAGCCTATTAGATCTGGGACAGGTCTTTTCCCTTTGTTACTGTCCCTCAGCTACATGCTGCTCATCTCTGGAAACGTCTCCCAGATACACCCAGAAGTGTGTTTCACTTACCTGCTGGGAATCCTTAATGCCATCGTGATGACCATCAAAATCCGCCATCACTAGTGGGTACTTATCAGGACTTAAAAAGAGTCCTCCTCTTTCCCAGTGGGGCTTGTAATTTCACCCAGATATCTGATATATTGAGAAGACAGAACTTACTAAACATCAAAGAACCCAGCTGTCTCTGGAGTTCACGGGGCTCTTTTTGCCATCACAGCTCGCTTGCATCTTTATCTAGGGTCTTCTCCAATAGCTCATGGGAATGATGCTTCTGGAAGCTCTACAGTTTGTGGGCCTTCACTCATCCCCCGTTCCTCACAGCAGCTCTGAGAGCCAAGTTCCACTTCATGCTCATTTTACAAATGGGGCTTAGAAGGGTTGCAGTGAGTTTATCCAGTGGCAAGTGATGGAAACCACCGCTCTGGTCCTAGGCAATCTGCCTCCTCAGCCTGGATGCTAAACCAACCATTATATTGGCTCAACGGCTTTTAGGGAATTTAAGTGACCAAGAAGCAGCAATGGTAGAACTAAGACTATTTCTCCACTCTTTCTTAGTTCGGATTCCTGCTGTTTGGGGGAGCTCTTGGGCTGTGGGCTCCAGGCAGACATTTCTGCCTGCTCCTCTGTGCCTGTGGTTCCCCTGCAGCAGTTGCTGAGAAATCAACCTTGCTCCAAGGTCACACTCAGGACTTAAAGCCTTTAATTTCCTGCAACTTGACATTTTACCGTTTCATAGTTCCTAAGCCTCCTACGGCTTTTAAAAGAGCGATTTCAGATACCCACTCCCCACAGCTCCAAGAACAATTCATTTCAATCTTGGGACGTTGCCCAGAACTCAGGAAAACTAGCACGAGGCTTTCAGCTTTGCTTTTCATTTTGTTGACAGGCATCAACTACTAGGTAAGATGTGGAGAACTTAATATTCTGGGTGATATTTTTATCAGGTGTTTTGTCCAGATAACAGATAATTTTCTTTATTCATATGAATGTTTTAGGGTCATGTAAACAGTGGGAAAATATGATGCATGGATTTTATATTTAAATATTTAAATAATGCTGGAACAAGCCCTGTCTAATCATAATAAAAGCTTTTTATTAAATCTAAAATAATTTTGATGAGCCCAGGAAAAAAATTAATTGTTTTTTTTTTAACCAGAGAATGGCTTCAAAAGATTAGTGTTAGAAAAGAATCTATAATAGTCTTTTGGTAACCCAAAGTGTTTGTAAATTGAGTTCCAAAGATAGAAGGAATAGCTTCAGCAACGTAGTTTGAGATGAGCAAAATGACAGCACTGACTGTTGACCAGACATGGTCATGGGGAAGGTATATAAGCGGTTTCTGAGCTGGATATTTATTTTCCGTAATTGTTTAAGTTCCAATATCATTATTCATTACTGGCATTTTTAGTTAGTTGAAATTTGTCAAAAAAAGGAGTTTAAAACTAAATTTAATCCTGAATATGTAGTCTGATAAACATTATTGAAGTGATGCTTTTTAAAACTAAGCACAGATGTGAGATGTCTCAGTGGTTAAGAACCCTTGACACTCTTCAGAAGAGTTCAGTTCCCAGTCCCCACATCAGGCGGGTCACAAGCACCTGTGATTCAGGATGCAGGTGATCTGATAGCTTCTGAGAGACAGACCCACACACAAATACAGTTGTATACACATAATATTAAAAATAAATAAATAGCATCTCATGGTTCAATATCAGCAACACACCTAGAGAGTCTTCTAGAAAATAAGTAAAGCTGCTTGTATAGCAGCAACTTGAATACTTTATTTTCAAATTTAATTTCCTTTAAAATGACTGTACAAAAGTTCTGGCCATCTCAAACATACTGTTATGGGATGTGATGCAGGAATGAAAGGAGCTCACATTTTGTGAGCAATGTTCTTATTTTCAGAAATATTAAGAGACAGAGAAACCTTTATAATAGATAAACAAACTTCCTTTGGGTGGTGGTTTGAATATTTAAATGTTTAGTCACCAGGGAGTGGAACTGTTTGGGAAGGATTAGGAGGTGTGTTTTTATTGAAGGAGGTGTGTCACCAGGGTGGGCTTTGAGGTTAAAAAGCTTAATGCCAGGCCCAGTCTCTCTCTCTCTCTCTCTTTCCCTTTCTCTGTCCCTCTCTCTGTCTCCCTTCCCTCTCTCTCTTTCCCTTCAGATTAGGATGGAAAGTTCCCAGTTACTGCTCCAGCACCGTGCCTGTCCCCATCCCACAATGATGATCATGGACTAACCCTCTAAAACTGTTTCATTTACAAGAGTTGCCTTTGTCGCAATATCTCTTCACAACACTAAGGTACTTCACACTCTGTCCCATTCTCCCATAATGTACAGCTATCTGCACAAGCCAGCCCTCAAACTGAGCTGCTTGTTCCTGGACTGTGTTGCTGAGCAAAACAAACCCCTGAGACATTACACTAGTCCTTAATCCTCTGTAATTTTTGATTTAATTGGAAAAGCTCCACGAGCTATTCCTGACACAATTCTCCAGATAATTGTTTTGGAATGATGTCCTTGCTCCAGCCCAAAGGAATGAACTTCTTTTGATATGTGTGGTCTAAGCTACTAGCATCTTGGAAGTAGGACGCCTAATCTACTGATAGAGAATAGAGAAACAAGTGTCTTTTGAACCGTATATTCTTATCAGGAAACTCAGAACAGCCCCCATGATTTCAGGAAGGTTTTGCTACAAGAAAGAGCCTGGACTGGTTCTGTAAAAATTTGACTCATATAATTCTATAAAAACTGCTCTTCCTCAGTCAAGTTCAGACAGGTTCATGACACAACTTTCATTTGTGACATGCCATTAAAAACAAACCTAAAATCTTCTATCCTGCAACTACCTGGCTTCAATGTACTTCAGAAGTCCAGTGGCCAAAATTAATTTTTGTTTTTGTTTTAAAGGAGCAGGTGCTTCTGGTTCCTCTAATATTATGTTGCCACATTCCCTTTTCAGTTCCACTTTTGTAACAATAAGTGCAGATGGATAATTCTTGTTTTGCAAATGACAAGACAAACACTGCAAGAGAATGGGAACTCTGCCCAGAGCCAGCAAACCGGGAAGAAACGGACCTAGGTGAATTGCGCCATGGTCCAGGCTTTCAATTGGCTCTGCTTTCCTCCTCCTTTTATATGTTGTTGGCTCTTCTCTCTCTTCTCTACAGCTTCCCGAGCAAGGGATTAGCATTTGAAGTGGGCTTGGGAGGAGAGCCATGGCGAGAGCATCTCTAAGCAGATAGATAGAAGTGTTTGGTAAAGTGTCTCTTAACGCCTATCAACTGGAGACAGAGTGCACAGTGGAAAAGCCGAGTGAGAACTCAAACTAGCATTCAGATTCCATCTCCACGTACGTGAGAACTTGAAGTCCCCTGCCTGTGCCCATGTGATTATATATGGGATATGACTCCAACCAAGCCACATAGTTAGCAGGTCCCAGACTAAATCTACTGTCACTTTCTCCTCCCAAGTGTGGACCCTATACTGCAGTCTATGCTGGGTATCAGTGTGCTGTTGCCAGATATTTGTTTACACTGTAGAGATGTTTTTCTGCCTAAGGCATCATCTGATTGGTTTAATAAACAGCTAAATGACCAATAGCTAAGCAGGAGAGATAGGCGGGACTTCTAGATAGAGAGAGGAAACTCTAGATGAGTCTAGGCATGCTAGAGATGTCATCAAGATGGTGCAACTAGTTGGACACATAGAATGGGATAGAGGTAAAAATCACAGGGTAGAACATAGATTAATAAAAACATGGGTTAATTTAAGTTATAAGAACTAGCTAAAAGCAAGCATAAGCTAAAGGTCAACCTTTAATAATTAATAATAAGTCTCCATGTCATTATTTGGGAGCTGGCTGGCAGGACAAAGAAAGACTCTCAATATCTCTCTCCTAGTCCTGTCAAACTCAGGGAGTTTTTGTAGTAGTTTCTTTCTTTGCAAGCTACTGGACCCATCCTGTGACCTTGGTCAGGACTGGAACTGCACTTGCCTTGTCCTGATCTCCCAACATGCACTGCACATTGCTAGCCTCTTCTCAGGCCTATAGCCCTGCCCTGCAGCAGCAGATTGTGCCCCACCTGCCTGCAGTCCCAGCAGGCAGCCACCAGTAGGTGGCTTGACTATGAATCCCCAGCTCATGTCAGTGGTCTTGCTGGACTCCTGGTGGGTGTCATTCAAATCCCTCAGTACACCTAGATTTACATAGTGGGGTCTTCAGCCTGGATCACTGTATTCCTCACAAGACACCTTGGTACCACCTAAAACTAACAGTAGACACATCCCTTCCCTTCTTTATTCACAAACTATCTGCATTCTGACAGGCAGTATCCTGTTTTCTGAAGGCTTGTTTGGGGGAGTATGAGGTGACTTGTTTTGGGGAGTATGAGGGGGCTTGTTTTGGGGAGTATGGGGGGCTTGTTTTGAGGAGTATGAGAGGGCTTGTTTTGGGGAGTATGAGGGGGCTTGTTTGGGGGATTATGAGGGGGCTTGTTTTGGGGGAATATGAGAGGCTTGTTTTGGGAAGTATGAGAGGCTTGTTTTGGTGTATATGAGAGGCTTGTTTTGAGGAGTATGAGAGGCTTGTTTTGGTGTATATGAGAGGCTTGTTTAGGGGAGTATGAGGAACTTCTTTTGAGGAGTATGAAGGGCTTGTTTTGGGAAGTATGAAGGGGATATGCTGACTGCATCACTTAGTCTTATAGAATAAATTCTAATTCTGTTGAATTGAATACCGTTTTAGAAACCAACTTTTCTTTTGACATTAGTGTTTCTATCACATCTGGTAAGAAATGTATCCGTTACTGCATCCTCAAAAACATTTTATGTTGAAAATTTTTAAGCATGTAAAAATGTATAAAGAGTCACATAGTGAATGACCACATATGGCTGGTATTATGGCTCAGGGGGTAAAGAAAAAGATTAAATCCCCAAAACCCAGGTAAACGCTGGCCATGGCCCAGTGCTTGTAACCCTAGTGCCGTGGGTAGACAGGCAGATCCTGGAAGTTCATTGGCCAGCCAGCCTAACCAAAATGGCACACTTTAAGTTCAGCGTCCCATCTAAAGAGAAAAAGATGGAGACCAAGAAAACGGGACATCTGATGTCCTCCTCTGGACTGCCATGGGGGCAGACATACATGTGCACACACACCCCACACATGTGTAAGCATACCATAAAAATAAAAGCAATACATAAAAACGAGGCGCCACACCAACGTCAATGCTTCATTTGCAGCCTCCTTGACGCCACCCAATCCGTATCTCCCGTGGTCTGCACGCTCCCCACATCAGTCCTAGTTTCCTCATCACTTTTCATGGATATTTTCAAAATGTGTTTAAGAGAAGGATAACTTTAAAATAACTGCAATAAAATTGTTGTACCTAGAAAAGAACAGTTCAACATTATCAAGTACTCAGCCTTCAGCGTCCTCTGATTGCATCCTAAGATAACAGTCGCTTGTCATTCCTTTGTTCCAATAAGGAGCCAGGACACGCATTACTATGCTCCTGAAGTCGATCCTTATAGATGTGGCCCATTTTCTTCTTTTCTCTTTAAAAATTTTATTTTACTTTTGTTTAGGTGTTATGTGTGTTTTTACATGGATTTCTGTTGCCTGCAGGGTTTGCAAAAAGAAGGTCCCCTGGAACTAGGGTTATAGGTGATTGTGAGCCGCTTGGCATGGGGGCTAGGAACCAAACTTGGGTCCTCTGGAAGAGTAGTAGGCCCTCTTTACCACTGAGAACTCTCTCCATTCCTCTGTTTTCCTCTGTTTTCCTTCCAATGAGGCCGGTGGTTCACCCTCTAGGATACCCCACATGCTGAGTTTTTCTGATTGTCTTTCTGTGATGTTCTTTGTCTCTTCTACTTTCTGTAAAATTCATAGTTAAATCAAGAGGCTTTGTCAAGGATCATTCCATTTTTATAAGAATATTTCACAGTATTTTATGTTTTCCTTTGCATTTATGAGAAAGCATAAAACTTATGGTCATTTGCTCTTTTCTAGTGTTTAATTTCATCTGTGAGTTCTAGGTTATCTTCTACACCTACGCCTTAGAGAGTTCCCCATTAATTTTTGCCCCTAAAGGTTTATTAACAGTTATTACTCAGACTCTTTTTTCCAATTTCATTAGTGATAGTTGAATTTTATTAACTCTTCTGCATTTTTTTACTACAACTCATTTCAACACACACACACACACACACAACACACACACACACACTCCAGTAAATAAGTAAGTAAATAAACATTTGTTTTGAACTCCTCAGGGATTCTGTGATATATGCCTATGGGGAAAAACATGGTGAATGCTTGGTCTGTGACTTTTTGCTACCAGTTTCCTAAAATGACTAATGAGGTGTGTGAGAATGTGAGAGTCTGTATGGGAATGTGTGTTGTTATTGGTGGTGGTGGTGGTGGTGTGAGTTTTCTGATTATTTTATTAATTTTTTTGTTGTTTTTTATTGTTTTGAGGTAGAATGTTATTTCAAACTCATGGAAATCTTCCTGAACTGTTACTCTTAGTACTTGGATTCCAGGCATGTGCCATCATGTCTGGCTCAAGTATTTTAAATATCATTATAAACTCATGTATCTTAACATATTTAATTTATTTCTTCATGGTGAATACTAATGCTTCTCTATAGATATCATCCTTCAGACTTTAAGTTTCAATATGTAAACACAGACAGCAGAAAGGCAAACTCCACATGCTAACTTAAATCAGGAAAAATCTTAAAGGCAGTTGCTTGTAGAATATTATTTTAAGATATTCATTTATGCCGTGGAACATCCGTGTTAATGATGCAAAGATGTGCTGCATCCTTCTCTGTTGCATTTGTTGAACTCTTGAAGCTGTTACTGTGCCTCTCTAAAACCTGATTGGTCTAATAACGAGCTGAACGGCCAATAATGAGGCAGGAGCAAGGGTAGGCAGGGCTGGCAGACAGAGAGAATAAAAAGAAGGAGAAATCTAGGAAGATAAAAAAGGAGTGAGATAACAAGGGGAGAAGGATGCTAGGGCCAGCACCCAGCCACCCAGTCACCCAGTCACCCAGCCACCCAGTCACCCAG
>PVIU01023949.1:0-26357 GCA_004026605.1 Ondatra zibethicus | reverse complement strand
CTTTAACAGGGCTCACATATCAGATATCCTGCATGACAGATATTTACATTATGATTCATAACAGTTACAAAATCACAATTATAAATCAGCAACAAAATAATTTTATAGTTGGGGTTGCCACAACATAAGGAACTGTATTAAAGGGTCGCAGCATTAGGAAGGTTGAGAACCACTGCTTTAGGTTATAATGGTTGACCAGCGAGCCCTTCTCCACCTTCCCAGCAGTAGGGTCCCAGACATAGAATACTATGATCAGCTTTTACATGGGTAATATAGACCTGAGCTCAGGTCTTCATCCTTATAAGGCAAGCAGTTAAGCCCCTAAACCATCTCCTCAGTCCCCTAAAACCCTGTCTTCTAAACAATTTATGGGCCAAACAACATGCTAATTAGAATCTAGAAAGTATATTAAACCAAATAAAGCAGTGACATAGCCCATAACACTTAATGCCTGGGCTTCAGCTAAATCTGTTACCAAGAGAATATTTACATTGTTGCAATTTGTATCACAAAATAAAGGAGAATGTCAAACACCTTGGCATTCACTTTAAGGAACCAGATGAGGAAGATTAACAAATTAAAGTTAGAGAAACTCCCAAAGACCAGAGGAAGGACTGGTAAAAAAAAAAAAAAAAAACCAACAACAACAAAAAACAAGTAAGAAGGTGGCTCATTGGTAAAAATGTTTGTCCTACAAGCCCAAGGACCTGAGTTAGACTCTCAGAACCCACAGAAAAATCTGAGCATAGAGGGCCAGGCATGTTGGTTCACACCTTTAATCCCAGAACTCAGAAGGTAGAGGCAGGTGATCTCTGAGTTTGAAGCCAGCCTGATCTACAAAGAGAGTTCCAGGACAGACAGGGCTGTTCCACAGAGAATCCCTGTCTCAAAGAAAGAAAGGAAGGAAGGAAGGAAGGAAGGAAGGAAGGAAGGAAGGAAGGAAGGAAGGGAAGGAAGGGAGGGACAAAGGAAGGAAGGAAGGAGGAAAGAAGAAAGGAAGGAAGGGAGAAAGAAAGAAAGAAAGAAAGAAAGAAAGAAAGAAAGAAAGAAAAGAAGGAGAAAAATCTAGGCATAGAGATGTGTATTTGTAATCTCAGCACTGGGAAAACAGAGACAGGCAGAACCCCGGAAATTGATGACCAGCCTGCCCAGCCTAGTTGGCAAGTTTCAGGACCCAGTGAGAGACAGAAAGAAAGAAAAGGGGTTGGGGAAGATAGCTGGTTGGGTCAGAAAGAAAGAAAGAGAGAGAGAGAAAGAGAGAGAGAGAAAAGGGTTGGGCAGATAGCTGGTTGGGTCAAGGTCTTGCTATGCAAGTGTGAAAGCACCCATGTAAATGACAGGTAATTGTAGAAGCCTGTATGCAGTCCCAGCACTTGGGAAGCAGAGGTCAGCAAGTCCAGAAGAAAGACAGCTGGATCAGCAAGTTCTTGGGTCAAGTGGGGGGACCCTGCTTCAATATATAAAGTGGAGAGAAACAAGGAAGACCTCTTTTTTTTTTTTTTTGAGACAGGGTTTCTCTGTAGCTTTGGAGCCTGTCCTGGAACTAGCTCTTATAGACCAGGCTGGCCTTGAACTCACAGTCACAGAGATCCACCTGCCTCTGCCTCCCGAATGCTGGGATTAAAGGCGTGTGCCACCACCGCCTCTGCCTCCCGAATGCTGGGATTAAAGGCGTGTGCCACCACCGCCCAGTGAAGGAAGACCTCTTGATCAACCTCTTGTTTCCTTGTGCACCTGCACACACAAACACACACCCCCAAATCAAACAACAAAAACAAGGTAGACAGTTCATCTCAGGCCTCTACATACACACGTACACACATGCACAGGCACTCCCACACATGTGCACCCAGACAAACATGCACACATTCATTAAAGGAAATAACATAAGATCTCAGAGAAACCAGAGACTTCTCTAGGATAACAAAGTGAAGGAAACATCTGACCTGACCAATCAGGGACCAAAGAACACAGGAACTATCAGAAGTAACTAACTGTGGTAAAAGGAAATGGGAGTCATCAAGAGTGAGCACCGTTAAACTGGGTGGTGGTGGTGCACGCCTTTAATCCCAGCACTCGGGAGGCAGAAGCAGGCGGATCTCTGTGAGTCTGAGGCCAGCCTGGTCTATAAGAGCTAGTTCCAGGACAGGCTCCAAAGCCACAGAGAAACCCTGTCTCAAAAAAACCAAAACCAAACCAAACAAACCAAGACAAAAACACCATTAAGTGTGAGCATGGTGAGAGAGCATGGGGCCCAGAGGCAGGAACGAGCACTGTGACATCCGTCATGCTCTACAGATATTCTTTAGGTTAATATTCTAAGTGTGTTAGCCGGGTGGTGGTGGCACACCTTTAACCTCAGCACTTGGGAGGCAGAGGCAGGGAGAAATCTGTGAGTTTGAGGCCACCCTGATCTACAGAGCAAGTTTCAGGACAGCCAAGGCTACACAAAGAAACCTTGTCTCTGGAAAACAAAAAATCAAAAACAACAAAACAAAAGTTTGTCTTATAGTACACCTCTCAACTTAGATGAGATGAGATGAGTGTGTCAATCTGATGATAGTGCACCTCTCAACTAAGATGAGATGAGATGAGTGTGTCAATCTGATAGTGCACCTCTCAACTAAGATGAGATGGACAGAGAGATATACAAATCAAAGTTTACTTGGGAAGAGGCAGAAGGATCCTATTTCAATGGAGTTATTCAGACTGTAGGTAAACAATAACCTCACTGAAAATGTCTACCAACATTTATAGAAAAATTAATAGCATTCTGCACAAGCTGTTCAAGAAATCCAGAGGGGACAGGACAGGCATGAACTTGTCCATGAGGCCAACATTGTTCTGATAACAAGCGAGGCATAGACAGCATGAGAAAAGCCTCCACTGGGTAGAGTCTTCATGGACATAGATGCAAATATCCCTGAGATTGTTGGCAACCCCACGGAAAGGAAAGGAAAGGAAGGGTGAGCACTCTTCATGTCCATCAAGTTGACCAGGCATTCTAACCAGTAAAACCTAGCAAGAAAAAGAAAGCAGGATGAGAAAGGAGGGAGCAAGATTGTCTTGATTGGCAGAAAACATGATCCTGTGTGTAGAAACTCCAGAAACAATGAAAAAAAGCTACCAGAACTCACAAGAAACTCTGATGAGACTCAAAGACACAGAATTAAGATGGGAAACAAACTTGTTTTTGTATGCTGGCAATAAATAGTCAAAAGTTAAAAGGATCATCTAAGGTAGCTCAAAACTACCACACGTGGCAGAAGTGAACTGTCTATGCATGACAAGTCACAAAATATTGTTGAGTGAAATTATAAAGACCAGACAAATTGTGTTTTGTCTACTGGATAAATAAATCTAAGACCCAGCACTGTTAAGAGTCTATTTCTTTCAAGATTCCCATATGACAGCTAGGGGTGGTGGCTCAGGCCCACAGTACCTATTACTCTGGAGGCTGAGATTGCAGGATCATTTGACCCTGCGAGTTTGGGGCCAGCCTGGGCTACAGAGTGAGATTGTGATGTTATTTTTTTAAAAAAAAATTGTTCAAAGAGTGAGAAGACAGCTAGAGGATGTTATAATGTATCCTCAAGTCATATAAGCTATAAGGAAATGAATTCAGGATATGTTAAACATCACAGGGTGTCTGTCTGTAATCCTAGCACACAATAAGCTACAGTAGAAGAATAATTGGGTTTCAGGCCACCCTAAGCTATACAGGCAGACTCTGTCTCAGAAACAAACAACCTCAGCAGATCCACTACAAAAAAAGGTAAACTGTCTGAACAGATATCTCACTGAAGGTGAGTTACAGATGTCAGATAAGCACAAGTTTAAAAGGCTCTTCCACTGCAAATCCAGTCAGGAACCACAACAAGGATGCTGGTCTACGTACTGAGTGTTGGCAAGGACATGGGAGTACACAGAGGCATAAAACACAGTCTAGCTGCTGCAGAATTGTACAGTCATCAGAAGGAAACCCATAGAAACAAAGGCAAACTAAAAACACGTCAGATAACCTCAATGTAGAAAATTAAGAACAAACATGTCTACACTTCAAAATATTTAGTAGAATTTCCTCAGGAGAAAGGAAAAGAGCAGAAGAAGAAAATTCAAATTTGTATAGGGCAATGAATGAGCTTAAAAGACAACCATTGGCACAAATACAAAAGTCTTTTTAAAATTCTCTATAATCTCTTGAAAAGATAATTGACTGTTCAAAGCAAAAATAATAATAGTGTGCTGTGGAGGTTTAGCATATATAAAATTAAAATACACAAGAACAGAGGCAGGAAGGGTGGGAAGGAAACGAAAGTGGATATTGTGAAATCTCACATGTTAAGTGGCATCATACTACTTGAAATGCCTTCAGAGAATACATGTTAAGCCCTAAACAGATACTAACATGTTAAAGATGTATAGCTGATGAGTCAATCGTAGAGATAATATGGAAAACCCGCTAAATTGGTCCAAAAGAGAAAAGCTCAAAGCAAAGCCAGAGAAGTTAATCAAAAAGCAAACAGCAGGACTGACTAAACTATTTAGTCTGCTGGCGCCTCAGACACAGGAGTTCTAAACACGGCTGTTTTGGTTTGCTTTGGGGAGTGTTTTGTTTTGGTTTTGAAACAAGAGCCTTGCTATGTGCATTAGGCAGGCTTTGGACTCACGGAGATCCTCCCGTCTCAGCTTCTCAAAGTGCTAGAATTATCGAATGAATCACCAAGCCCATTTGTCTAAACACTGCTGCAAAAAGACTAGATTTAGAGGCTGGTTAAAAAGCAAAATACATAACAAGATGGGGAAACATGCCAATAAAAAGTGAACAACAATAAGTATGGGCCAGAGGCTCCATCGTAATAAAGAGGTGATTAGTGGAGGAACAAGCCCTCTGAGGATGTATGTACTAAAGACACTGCAGGAAAATACAGAAGACCAGAGCTAAAACTAAAGTAAAAAAAAATAAGGTTGGCCTCAGTAATGAGCAGAACAAGCAACACAAGTGTAGAAAGATGCGGAACCTGCGCAAAACTATGCACCGATTTAACCCACCCGCACATACAACACTCCACCCCAAATGCATAATTACAGGCCATAAATGCAATGAGATCACAGTGCCTGTGTCGGGACCACAAAGGAGTTATTAAAATTAATGACAGAAATGTGTCTGGCACCTTTCCAAATATTTTGGATATTTCTATGTATCTAACTAAACAACACATGGGTCAAAGAGACCACCAGGGAAACTAGAGAGTAAATCAGAAATCAAAGGAAAGTAGAAAACCAGCAGGCCAGCGTTAGTGGGACAAAGACAAAGCCATGCTTATAAGAAAGTGGACAGTGTTAAATAAGAAAAGTCTGCAACTAGCATTCTGCACTCCTGCCTTACAAAGGCAGAGAAAGAATAGCAAATTCAAGTGGACGAGAGGGAAGGAAATAATTACTGCCACTACAGATATAAAAGGGCTTGCGATTTCCACTCCACCACTCTCCTGCTACCTCTGGGGGACACCATGCTCAAGTGGCATCTTGGAAGCAGAGATTGGTTCCTCATCAGATTTTAAGCCTGCTGGCTCCTATTTCGGGCGTGGAAGTGTAAGAGAATCATTTTCTGTGTCTTATCCATGCGTCTCATGGGGCTTCTACAAATGCAGGGCAGGGAAGGGCAGGTACCTAAGACAAGTCCTCTCCTGGGACTCGAACACTGATCCTGCCTGGCCTAGTCACTCTGCATTGACTGTGGGGCTGGGACAGGGTGCCCAAGGTGTCCTTCTCACCTCATCCTCTCGCGGATTTATAATGTCCTTCCTGGGGGTGTGAACATGCAGCTGTATCTTCTCACAGCCCAGAAAGATAGAAGTTAAAGATCCAGGTCGAGGCAATTCTTCTTGATGTCCCTAAGGGAGAACCCTCCCTGCTCTCTCCAGCTCGGGTGGCTGAGTAGCCTATATCAGCAAAACTCTGGTCTTACCAGCATCCCCTCTGGTGCCTGTCTCCTTGTTCAAAACTCCCATTTATAAGGACATCAGTAATACTGAATGGGTCCCGCCAACCTATTAGATTCATCTTGATCATCTGCAAAAACGTTTCTTTCAACATAAGGTCACCTCCATAGGTACTGCATAGTAGAACTTTGTGGAACACATTGCAGTCCACAGCATATTCTAACAGCTCCCCAAGCCAAGAGCTTTAACTGGACTTCTGCTCATCTCAATAGGCATTTCTCTTACACACTGTCAAGCACACCACACACACACACACACACACACACACACACACACTGTGTTGTTATTTTGATTTTTGAGACAGGGTCTCCTTATCTAATCCAGCCTTGCCTGGAAATTTGTAATCTCTTACCTCAACCTCCTCACTTGTGCAATTACAGTGATGTACCAGCAAACTTATATCAAGTGTGTAACTCATCCTGCCCTCTGTGGCTGGAGGACCTAGGCTAACACACTTATAAGACATCCACAATTCTGAGACCCAACTTTGAGGCCACAGGAATCCTGATGCAGGACACCCTCAGGTCTCTTTGCCTATAGACTTTAGGGGGCACCTAGACAGTCTGTCTTCCTTGGGGTGAAGGTCTGTATGCAAATAGGCCTTTTGGTCTTGGGGTTTTCTTGACAAGGAACCGAAGATCCTTATATGCTGCACTCTTGTGTCTAAGGCTAGAGAAAATGAGAATTAAAAGCTAGGGTCAGTGGAATGCTCGTGGTTAGGTCAAGGGCAACACAACAGAGCATTAAGCCTGTTCATAGTCCTTAAGGGCCTCCACAGGCTTCGTAGGCCAGAGGAAAAGCTGTGTACTGCTGTTGATGCAAGGCTCACCTTAGAGTAGACAAAGAGAGTCTCAAGGTGAAGTCAGGTGTGGAATACAAATGAAGTTTTGAAGGGACAAGACCTGCAAGTGCATTTTCCTCCTAGACAACTTCTCAAAACACAGAACAGGGCTCAGTATGGTCCCACTTGTCAGCAGGTATCAGAGGCTCACCCCATGAACAGGCTTCTGTGAAAGGATGTGGTGAGGTCTGTCAGAGCTCTGGCGTCTACAGGAACACGGAGCTTTGTGGGAGGTGAGACAGGAAGCCGAGAGGGGTCGGAATTCTGCAGAACTTGGAATTCTGCCTGTCTGGTGACTGAGGCTGGACCCTCAGCCTCCCACCAACTGCCTTTTGAGGGTTCCACGATATACAAATAAATACACCTGGTATTGCTACAAAATATGAGCGGAAAGTTATTTTGTGTCCTAATCAAAAACAGTGATACAAACTACAAAAGGCATTCAGGGAGTCAAATGTATACATTTTAACAGGAACGCTATTTTGAGCCCTAATTAATAGCGTAACACAAAGTAGGGTCCCCTAACGCATCCATTTCACCCACGATGGCGACTGATAGATTACAATGGTTAGGGGAAGGAAAGTGCCAGCGAGGACAGTGCTGCGCAGAGAAGCGGGCCTGGCACAGTCTCGGGTCGCTCCGAGAACCTCTTTCCAGGGCCGCAGGGGCGGGCGCAGGCCGGCTCAGCTGCGTCAGTGGGGTCCTAAGCGGCCGCTGAGCCCACAAGCCTCGTTCTGCGGTCCAAATCTCAGGGTCTCCTCACTCATGGGAAACCGCAGGTTGCCCCAGGTTCTAGGAAAGCCCATGAGCCTCGAGCCGCGCAGGCGCAATCGTAGTCCAGCGCGGTCGGGGCGGGGCATCCCGTTGGCCCCACCCACGTCACGCCGCCCCTCCCGCGCCTGCGCCTCCGGGCGGCCGCGCATCCTCGGCCCTCTCCCGCGCGCTCTGCTACCTCTGCCGCCTTCTGCTCCTCTGCGCTCGGCTCTGCTTCACTCCGGTGATCTCCGTCGGCTGTGCTCCATCTGCGCCGCTCGGAGCTCAGGCGCGGGCCGCCATGAGGCTGCGGGGTCGCGGGCCACGGGCCGCCCCCTCCTCCAGCTCAGGGGTTGGCGACTCGCAGCGGCTAGCGCCCCCGGGGCGGAACCCCTTCGTGCACGAACTGCGGCTGAGCGCCCTGCAGAAGGCCCAGGTGGGTTCTCCGCGTCGCTTCTGTGCTCTGCCCAGGATGCGCCTGGGATGCGGTGGGGAGGGGCTGGGCGCCGCCCGGTCCTTGGAGAGCCGCGCCCCTCCCCTGCAGCACCCTTTGAGCCCGCGCCAGGGTCCCGCTTCCCGCCGCCTGCGCACATGCTGACTTACACCCTCTGTGGTTTAGGCACCGTCCCCTGCACTCCATCCCTTGAGCCCCACAACCTCATCCCGGGCCTGGCGCGGGTTCCCGCCAGTAGGAGGCCTGGTGGTGGGCGGAGGGCGGGGGGTTGTCCCTCGCGTCAAGCAGCCCCTTTCGAGCGCCTCCGCTCAGTTAGGAGGCCGACTGTGTGCCTCGGTGGCCTAGTGCCCGAACCTGGATGGTCATCTTGGTCAGCAGCGGACGTGCGAACCTCTTGGAATAACCTGGCGGGAGGATTTCCACGTCCATGTTTGCAGATTGTTTCCTGTGTCGAGTACACTATTTCGGCTGTTAGCGACGCTCCCTGGGGTGGTTGTGCCCGGAATTAACTTTATACAACCTAGTTCCCACGTGAGAGGGAACCGGTGTGCTGCGGTTGGCTGATGGGAACCTGGATCCAGGCACCGTTACCATCTGTTCCTTTGGCTCTCACTGTGAGACCTGGCATGCGGAACCTCTCCTACTCTGGGATCGGGTCTGTGGTGCTATGGTCACTTTCGGGGGGCCTTTCTTTGAGTAATGAGTAGAGCTCACAGTTTCAGACGTCTGTGGCCCTGTGGTTTATGGGCTGAGTAGTATTTCCAACTATGAGGAACCAGCTCTGAGAGGAGATGGTGTTTTTAAATGTGTAACTTATCAGGCGTAATACTAAGGTGAAGTCTGTGAAGTCCGTTGAAGTCGTCACTTTCCCAGGCACGGGCTTCTTCTCAAAGCCTCTAATGGGGTTGATTATCACCCGTGAGAACTTGATGGTCGAACACGGAGAGGGGGAAGGCAAAGTTGCTTCATATCAGGCCCCAGGTCTTATCCCCTTCCCTGCTTGTATCTGGAGCCAGACAGATATGAGACAAGGCAGCTGCCTGTGGGACTCTGCCTGGCTGTGGGACTCAGCAAGGCTGCTATCAGTTGGTCCCTACTGCCAGGGGCTGTGCCTAGCAGGAGGACTTAGGGTACAGTCATCTCCGAGTCTAATTATCCCTCTGTTCCATTCCACAACCTCCTACCCTACAACCCTCTCCAGAGTCACTTGTGGAACCAGTAGGTCTTCCTTCTTCCTCCTGGATCTGCTGCTTGGAAGCCTTCCTGAGATTTTCCTCCAAGGGAGCCCTGACCCCTTCCTTTGGATTTGGGTGCTCCTCCATAGCCAAGTCCATTCTGGGTCACCCTAGCCCAGTCCAGCCTGGTTACCCTGTTGCTACCCCACTCTGGTCATCTTAAACAACCCATCCCTAATAATTCTTTCCAATCCTCGCCATATTAGCCTGCCTCTGCCCCATCTATTAGCCTTTCTCACCCCCATCCTGATCTGGTCTGCCTCATTCTGTCCTGTTGCCTTTCTGTTCCTGCCCCTCCCCTTTCTACTCAGTCTGCATGAAGCATCTTCCTCTCAGAAAGCAAGCTCCTCACTCCTTATGCACCCATCCTTGCCACAACCTTAACCCACTTAGTCTGATTCTAGAGCCAGGTCTTTTTTGCCCAAAAGCATATGCCCACGAGGGTCTGCCCAGAACCTTGGTGTGTATAACTGTTTGGACGTCTGCAGCCTGTGGCTAAAGAACGTATTTGTAATTGTCCACAGAATTCTCTGTTATACATCCCCCAAGCCATGCTTTGCAGAGCCTTTGCCTTTATGGAAGGCTTTATTGAAAAGTTTTTCTAGAGGGTAGATGGATAGCCCATCAAGCAAAAGAATCCTGCTTCCCTTTAAGGAGGAGGTCCCTTAAGTCTGAAGCTCAGAAACTTCCTACTCCAAGTGACTCTGAACTGCCCTGGGAGGGGTTACTGTATAGCTTTGGATTAAGGACACACAGGCCACCTCAGCCCCTAGCAGCCCATCTGTCACTTAACTACAGATTTAGCAAGCAGCTTAAGCATTTAGTGGACAGAAAATAACAGGCTAGGATCTGCACACTGGAGTCTGAAGAACTCGCCGCTTCCTGTTACAGCAAGGATACAGATGAAGGGCAGGCCCTAGAAGGTCTTGGGCTGTCAGCTAAGATTCTTCACAGTTTGTTATTTTTGAAGTCATAAAGTGGTTTTCTGTCACAGGGTTTTTGGGGTACTCCCCATGGACTCTGTGGTACAAGCATTTCCCGTCCCAGCTCTGATGGGTTTTCCCGATTGTGAAATTTAACTAGATCTGAGTTTGCTTCCTGGACAGCAGAGCCACCTTCTACTAGAGCCAATCCTAGTTTGGTGCAGGTTTGGAAGCAGCTGCAGCCCCACCACCCAAGCCCATCCCAGAGAAGGCGATGGTGAGGTCAGGTAACTGACAAGTTCTGGCAGGCTGTTCTAGTGCCTGAGTTAAGGTAGAGCACAGATGGGGTGTCACTGTGGCCTGGCTCCCATAGGAATGGTGATGCCAGAGCAAAGTCCCAATAGCACACATCTGGCCACTCCTGCAGATGACTCCAGGCCCCAGGCATATGGGCACAGGGAGGTACTGCCCACTGGGCACCTGGACACTGCAGGAAACTTAATGAAGAGGAGCACTCTGTATTTAAAAGGTCCTGTTGCACCCCAGCATGCTGTGTGAAGTACAGGTGTTCTACAGACTTCTGGATAACAGACACTAGGTGAGCACTGGACCGGGAAGATTTATGGGAGGGGAAGAGAGACACTGTATTATCTGGCTTGGCTACACAGTGCTTAGCCCTTCCAAGAATGCTTGGAACCAGTGTCAGGCTTGGAATGCATACTTCCTGCAAGAAGCATGGCATCTGATGGCCTACCTCTGTTGGTGCCTGTGTGTCTCAGGAAAACCCAAGGTTGTTTCCCTGTGTCTGACTTTTGGTTACTGTTAGCTACATCCCCTAGACTCTAAGGCTTAGAGGCAGGTGGGGGGCCAGCCTGAGTTCCTGTGTCACAGATGAGATCTGAACTGTCAGGTGAGGTTCTGAACAATCCCTGTCTCCCAACAGTGTGGAACCTTAGTGTAGACGTCTGCCTGCCATTATAAGGAGCCCTCATCTGTAGCCAACCTGTAGTTCTAATGTTCTAGTCCTAATGTTCTAGAAGGTGGTAACTGAACAGTGGGAAGAGATGTGTCCAGGGAAAGACCTAACTTTTATAGCCTTTTAGAATTTGGGCTTTTAGCAGCATGAGTGTTTATTTGTATGTGCATACTTTACATGTAAATGTACACTTTTGTTTCTTAGCTGACTGGAAAGCACACGTGTGTGCAATAGTTGAGGCACAGAGCCTGTTTTAACCCAGTGTCAAGTCACTAGAAGAATTCACTTGAATGTCCTTGTGCTAATGTCAGCTTATAAGAAGCAGCAGATGACTTTGCTGTCATCACTGATTTGGTACTGGTGTGTGTGTGTGTGTGTGTGTGTGTGTGTGTGTGTGTGTGTGTGTGTGTGTTGTACACATGTACATGAGACCAGAGGTTGACATTTGATTGTTTTTATCAGCCCTTGCCTTATATTTTGAGACACAGTCTCTTACTGAAGTTGGTATTCACCAGTTCAGCTAGACTGATTGGCTAGAAAACCCCAGAGATTGTCCTTTCCACCTCCCCAGCACTGGAATGACAGGCACCCGCTGCCACCGCTAGCTTTTATGTGGGTGCTGGGATTGAACCCAGGTCTTCCTGCTTGTGTGGCAAGCACCATACGAGCTAGACCATCTGCCCAACCCCAGTCCTGGTTTTTGTTTTACTTTTTAACTCTGGGCTTCCCTTCTGCAGCCCTTAGTGTTAGCAGTGGCAGCTGGCTTTTGTCCTGCTGTTGACTGTGCTCTGCGCTTTTCTGCACACACAGCCTGGTCCCCATATAAGGCCTAGGTAGAGTGTCATCGTTCACAGCACAGATGGGAGCTGACCCTGGAGAGCCTCCTTTCACTATGGCCCTGGTCACAGCACCCAGCAGAGTCCAGCAGAGCACATACCTTTGATAGTATGAATATCATTTGAGCCTTTTGCTGCCCTGGGGCTGGCCTCGAGATTGTTGTAATGTCAACGCCTACCCTCTCTCCACAGCGTCCAGGGCCTGGTTCCCTGATGGATGTAGCTGGTGTCACAGTTTCCTCCACAATTGTTTGGGTGCTAGTGTGCCAGGAGGAACCATAGGCTGGTGTCTTACATTGTGTTCTTTTTCAACTGTAACTCCAGCCCTTTGTACCTATGTAAGCCCTTTCTCTCTCTCTCTCTCTCTCTCTCTCTCTCTCTCTCTCTCTCTCTCTCTTCCTTCTCCTTCTTCCTCTTTTTTGGTTTAGATTGAACGTAACTCTTTCTATCTACAAGTGCTCAATGAGTCAGCTGTGTGACCGTTGGTCATCACCACTCAGTAGCAGTGACCTATACCTAACCTGTGAAATGTGCTTTAGAGTGTGCAGCTTAAGGGAAGCTGTGGTTCCTGGGAACCCCAGGTCAGCCACCAACCCTCTAGGCCTGTGCCAGTTTCGTGCAATCAGGCACCACTGGCAATCTCCACAGGCTGGTGCACGTTGCAGCCTGATACTTGCAGGATGGACATGGAGCCCGGGGCTGTTTGCAGGCATTCCTGGAGGCAACTCTCCTGTACATATCTCCTTGTGGCAACCTCAGTCTTTATTGCCAACATCGATGCACTGGATTTTTTTGTGCAATTGAATTATCTGTTTCTCATTTTCTTCTGTTTTCATTTTTCATATGTGTATGCATGTTTACTTGTGTCAGGTGTGAGCATGTAGGGGCACATGCGTGTGGAGGCCCAAGGATCATCTTGGGAATCACTTTCAATAGCTCTTCCACCTCATCCAGTGAAGTAGGGTCTCTTAATCACATCCAGAGCTCAGCGATATGGTCAGTTTGGCTCGTCAGCTTGCTCTGGGGAATCCCATCTTTGCCTTATGAGGCTAAAATTACAGGTGAGCTGCTACACTTACTGGGTTTTTCTTGGATTCAGGGAATCCCAAACTCTATTCCTCATACTTGAGTGGCAAGCTCTTAATCAGTGGGCCATCCCCCTAGCCAGCATTTCCTGTTTTTAAAGATTGAGAACTTTGTGCCTTAAATAGTGGTCCTCTAGATCCAGCCACAGACCCCAGACTTGGGGCCCACCTGCTGGCCTTATCAGGCACTGTGTCCTGTGCGTCCATTTCCCCCAGGTAGCAGAGTGCCCATAAATCCAAATATCTACTCCCTCCCCCCACAGTGTTTGTTTGAGAGGGTTCCCTGAACTTCATTTCCTAGGCCTATGAAGCTTGAGTGTTAAGGCAAATAAATCTTGTATCAACTCCCGTCTCTTGAAGCTGCATTCCAGCATGCTCGACCCAGTGATCCAGGAAGACTTACCTAGCACGGATTCGATCGATATCTAGTTTCATTGAACATAACCAAGGGAAAGTACAGCCAGTCCAGATGGCCAGGGCTGCCATTGCCCAGCACTCAGTCCTTGTGGGTCTGCTGCAGTATGTCAGAGTATCCTTATCACTCCTGACTGGAATTCCTGACGTCTCTTTTATTCCTCAAACCTGTAGTCTAGAATGGTGGTGGAAATGAGCCCAGAGGGACATACCCAGTGTTGGGAAGAAGGATACGCACCTATGCCAATAGTGTGATGAGGCCCATATCGTATTGTATCGCTATGGCAATTTTCTAATGCGTTTCCATCTGGTAGCCCTTGAGCATGCTATTGGGCCACGGTGGGAGGTACTAGCCGTGACTAAACCTAGGACATGCCACTGGAGTAGGCCATTCGTCTTGGGGACAGCTCCTTTCCTGAGCCACCACATTACTGTTCAGTCCTGTCTGCTGTCCAGTCAGAAGAGTGACTTATTTTCCCCAAGAACTTACTTGTCATCTGCAGCCCCCCCCCCATCTATAGGCTTTTTAAAACCACAGTTTAACTACCCAAGTAGATATAGAGAGGAGAGCATGTGCTGGTCTGTGCGTAGAGATCGATGCCTGTGGGCTAGGCTCAGGCTGGGTCAGGTAGCAAGTGCCACCCTTTTTAGGAGTCTCTTAGGGTCTTTTTGCCTACCAAGTTATTGTGTAAGGGGACAGCTGTGGACAGAACCAACCCCGGGTCCACTGGTCCAACAGGAAGTCTCTCACCTGCAGGAAGAGGTCCTTGGTTCCTTTGTCGTATGTCCTGCCAGTTGCTCTTTGACTTTCTCATATGGCCTCAGAAGTTCCCAAAAGCTCAGCCCGGTCCCAAACTGACTTCATCTTCCCCTACTCTTCACAGACATCTTCATTCTGACCAGCACCGTGAGACTGTGCAGCTCCTGTGGTCAGTGAGATGGTAACCTTCCCTCTAGCGGCATGGGATCAAGTCAACTCTGTCCTTCAGAGGAACAACCAACCTCAGGGACACAGTCCCTGTGGTGGTGGAAATAGGAATGGTCCCCATAGACTGCTGTGTTTGAAAGCTTGGCCCACGGGAAGTTTCACTGTTAGGAGGTGTGTGTCATTGTGGAGTTTGGCTTTGAGGTCTTATATGTTTAAGTTGTGCTCGGTGTGATACACAGTCTTCTTCTGTTGCCTGTGGATCAAGATGTAGAACTCTCAGCTCCTTCTCCAGCACCATGTCTGCCTGGATGCTGCCATGCTTCTTGCCATGACAATAATGGACTAAACCAACCTCTGAAACCGTAAGCCAGCCCCAATTAAATGTTTTCCTTTATAAGAGTTTCCATGGTTATGGTATCTCTTCACAACAATAGAAGCCCAAAGACAGTCCCAATACACCTCCTTCCCTGAGCAGCTAAAACAAATAAGATGTCCACATGGTATAGACTTGGTGGTATTTGTGGTCTTCTTCATCAGGGGACTCAGAGTGTGCTAGGGGCAGGGGTTCCCACCCACAGAGGTTGTATAATCTTCCCTCTTACCAACAGCAGAGCATGTGAACTGCCTCCCTCCCAAATAACCTTCCTGTGAACAGTGAAAGCAACTAGAACACCCCTGGGCTTGAATCTTCTGATTCCCTTGCTCTGCTCAAGCTGTGGGTCCTGGAGACAATCACATATTTGAGTGGGTCTTTCTCCCAGCCTCAGCTGAGTCCTGACCTCCCAGGGAAGATGGGACCAGAGTGAGTTCCTACACAGCTCTCAGGCCTGTCTGCCGCACTCATGGTGAACGTCTATTGTTGATGCTCTCCCAGGGGTCCCCTCCCTGTGTTGTCTGATATGCATGGGTCCCAGCCCCCATGACCACTGACCTAGAGGACACATTGCTGCGGAATTCCCCCTGCATCTCAACATTAGGGTTGGGTTGTGAAAATAGTGCTTGGGTTGGGGAAAACGTGGTTCATCCTGAGCCCTTTCTGGCTGGTATCCCTAGGCAGAGCTTCTATGTCCTGGACATTTCCAGGAAAGACCTGATGAAGGAACAGTGTGTTAATATGCAGGCACTACCCTGCCAACTCATACTTGAAGTACCTCTTCTTAGAGCCACCACCCTCAGCGAGCAGGGGCAGGGTTAGGATCTGTGGCAGCCCGTAGAAGCAGGTCCTTTAACTCAGGTTCTCTCTGGTCCCGAGACCGGACTGTTCACCTATGGGAAGCTGGAGCCTCCTCCGGAGTCACAGACCCTGGGAAACTGTTGGTGGGGGTCCTGCCTCAGTTCTCCCTGTTCCTGGTAGCCTTGGGCTGTTTGCACACATGTTGCTGAGATGAGGACCTGGAAAGCTCTCTTGGAGGACTGTAATTATAGGGAGTCCTGCCCGCAGTGTTCCCTAAACTAGGTCAACTGCCACTGAGTCTCTGCAGCTCTGGAGAGGGATTTAGGACCCAGCTTCTGGTTTTGAGTCTCACTCTTTGGAGGTAGTACATATAGCCCCCAAATGTATGTCTTTGGGACTTTTCAGTCTGTTATGTTGTAGTGTTTCACCTCTTAGGCTACAAGACTGTCAGAGCAGAACTGTGGGGACCAGAGAGAGGGACAGAGCCACCCCCTACCACACACGCACACACCCACGGAGAGGACTTGTATAGTAGGAAGAGTGGAGAAAGCAGGCCCAGAGAGACCCCTGAAGCCAGATGACAGGCTCCTACCATGCCTGCCAGGATGCTCGTGAATCAGAGAATAAGCATTGTCCTGGGTGCCCATGTCTGCTGCTCAGCCTGGGCCTTCCCACTAAAGAACTCTGCTCCTTGTGTGGGACACTGCCATCTGCCCATTTTCTCCAGTCCGTCTGGAGTCCTGCAGTCTCTGCAGAGACCGTTCAGAGCATGTGCTCTGTGTACACCCTTCGCCTGCTGCCGTACCCTCCCTCACATGCTCATCGAGGCAGACAGGATCTTGGTGTGTGTACTTCTTGGTCATATCAAGTAGACTTCAACGTCACAGGTATTGATAATGTGTCTGGTGAGTGACAAGTCAGCCTTCCATCATCTGCCTCTCCATTTAGTCTCACTACCCGTGTGTTAGCACAGGGGTCTGCCAGCAATGAAGTTCTGTACTGGTCTTTTAGGATGCCGACTGTCCAGGCAACGTGTAAGAGGCTGGAAGTGGCTCTGAGCTGAGAGAAGATACAGTCTGGCCAGAGGGAGGGGTGCCTAGGAATCTATATCTATAAGCCATAGGGCTGGTAGAAGCTCAGCCTTTCTAAGGCTGGGCATGCTCTTGACTTTGAGTGCAGCTATAGGGCTCTCAAAGCCCAGAGGCCTACATTAGGAGGCTAAAGAGTAGAGTTAGATCTTCCAGAACCCTCTCTTGGCACTTAGTCTATTTTACGCTCTGGCCTCGGGAATCCTCCCCTAACCCCCTCCCATAAGGGAAGGTACCTGTTTCCAGTGTGATCATTTCTGAGATGCCTGCAGCCTGGGTGTGGTTAGGGTGTTACTCCTAAACTCATCTACAGCTCTTGTATTCTTTGACACATCAGTGTCTCTGATAGAGCATGTTCTTGGAGGTTCCCAGGCCTGCAGTTACTCCCGCCACGTGCCAGTGCCTCGCTTCGTTCCTGCCAGAGGCTGCACTGTGTGATTGTGGAGCTTTTCCTCTGACTGCACAGATGTTAGGGCCGTGCCTGGTCCTCTCTGCTGAGAATGACAGCCGCACAGCCTACCCTGCTGTGTATGGGGCTTGCATAGGGTGAAGGTTACCTATCACATTAGGAGACATGGTGACATAACGTGATGTCGTCCTAGCACCTGCCCGTAGGAGCACAGCTGTGAGCAGGGAATGGCTAGGTGGCTACATACAAAATGGCCTGCGGAGACCCTAGCGGGTAACCGGAGTGATGTCCTAGGTCCTTGTTTGTTAAGTTATGGCGTTCCAGAGCCATCTCGGAGCCTGAGGTTTTCTTGACTTAGCCTTCGCATGCTCGTAGGGCATCACCAGCAAGAGATGTGTTCCAAACCTGTGTTGTAGTTTGCAAAGAGGTCAGCTATGTGTGGTTAGCCATGGGGAAGCAGGATTGTGCCCGAGACAAGAGTGATCTTCCCTCTTGCATCCACATGAGCAGTGTGCCCTTCTGTAGCCTTACTTAGTCCGCAGCCTTCCATGATCACACACCAGTGCCACCAGGATCTAGAGCAAATGCCAGAGTGTTCTGGCACCACCCCAAGGATGCTCTCCCTAGTAGTACCATTTCTGTCAGTGAGGCTGACAGAACAGTTTCTGGGATCTTCCCACCAGACCCACCAAGGTTGATGAAAGCCATCTACCCAAGGTGACAAGCTCTCCATAGTTCCACACTGTGTCCTAGACTGGTGATTCTATAAGACTAAAGAGGCTGTGAGGAATGTTCAACAGCGGTGAGTGGTACAGATAGCCCTCTAGGAAATCACTGCTAATGGTCCATGCGGTTCTGAAGGTGCTTCTGTAAGTTTTGAGTGTTTCCCCCCAAAGACAGGCTCACATCAGTCTACACCGAGAACTGGCTAGATTGCTCTGATAGGCTGAGACTTTACTGGGCAGCCCTTGCATGGACCTGGTGTAGACCTGGGGAGTTGGGACTGAAGGTTTGGAAGAAAAAAATAGCTCCGTCTTAGAAAAGCTATATTTAATTTTAGATTTGAGTGGGAGAACCAAGAAGCACTTATAAATAGCCGTAGGCTCAGCCTCCAAGGAGAGTTCTGGTGGAGACGCGGACACTGGCTGTGCACGAACATCTGAATACTCCAGCCCAATACACAACTGGAAACTAAGGCCATCACAACAGGGACGTTAACATGTTAGCAAGAAACGGGCGAATGAACACAAGGTAAATACAGGCAAAAGATTTAAGTAAATGGGCAAATCACAGGAGAAACACAAACATCCAACAGACAGTATAACTCTGCAAAAGCCGTTCTTCAGATGTCCTGTATCAAGCCTCATCTTGGGCCTCTGGGGTGTCTAGGATACTGAGCAGTGGGCAGGTGCTGTGGGATTGGTCTTGCACAGTGGCTAGTGTCAGATGAGCCTGTTTGATAGAGCTCTTTGTGAAAAGATAAAACTGCCCGGAGCAACTTAAGAAGTATTCTCGTTCTCTTCTACTTTTTCTGTGTGGCAATGAGCTTTGGTTCTGAACGTGACCATTGAATGTTCCCCACCTCAGAGTTGTGTTCAGCCAGAACAGAGTCACTCTGGACCTAATTAAAGTATTGCAGCTACACCTAAGGCAGGAGTCTGCATATTTGCTTCTGTGTGGTCTGGATCTAGTTGAAGTCACCCGGTCCTCTGGGTGGCTACGTGGTGTTAAGCACTGGACTGTGAGCGTCAGCAAATGTACCTTGGGGTTCCAGCTGAGGGTTGTGTGTGGGATTTATAATGCTTTTTAAAGCCTACCTCTACTTTAAAAGGAAAGTGTATCTTAAATTGTGTGTGTGTTTCTTATCTGGTTTGGGGCAGCGGCTCTAGTAGAAAGACTTTAATGTTCGCACTGCTGTTAAGAGGAATCCACATGTGTCTTTTAAAGGGGTATCAAGGATTTATTAAGATATAAAAGGGGGGAAATATATTCACAAGTACAGGATACGGTAAATCCAGTCTCAGAGTCCTTGGAAAGCTGACCACAGGTGTCGGGAGGTCCAGGGTGGTGTCATTGTGGTAGTACTGTCCCTGTGTCAGAGATGTGTGCATCCCGAGAAGGGCAGGGGTCCCAGGACCTGATGTCTGTTGTGTCCCCAAATGGTTTCTCCTCTTGCTTGGCCTTGTGCTCTGGTCAGCTGCTGCCTTGTTCCACTCTCTGGCCAGTTTCCCCTCATTTTCCCCCCTTTGTTGTAGCACCCTGTCCAGTCTCTGTGTCCTCCAGACTGCTGCACCTGTCAGGGACTCCCCCAGTTGGCCATCTCTGTGACCCTTGAGGCTGTGACTCTTGAGCTATGCTTGCCCCAAATGCTGAAGTCATCGAGGCCGCTGGAAAGCCTATTTGTTTCCCTATGCTTGTTGCCTCGGATCAGTCCTTGGTGCTTTGTGTAGCTTGAAGCTCCACCCTCGGTTGGCCCACAGAGAACCCAGACTCACCTGTCCCCCAGTGGTGCCCCTGGGGTGGCATCCAGCTCCGCTGCCACCAGCAACAATAAAGTTGGCAGCCTCAGACTGTCTCTATGATCGATGGAGGAGTACAACTCCCCTGAGTACAGAGCTTACACACATCCCTTCTGAGCATACAAGGCCTGCATCACCTTCCACATGGAACCGTGTAACATGAAGTACCAGGTGCTCACTTGTCCTAGAACCTTCCAGGCTTTTCTTCACAGATCACAGAAGTTGCCCTGTCAGGTGGGATGGTAACCCCTTAGTAGAACTGGAACATACCTGGTAATCAGAGAGAGACCTTCAAGTCTGGGGATGGCCAAGGCTGTGGGACTATGGCAACTCAATGTATGGAAGGGCCTTTGCCCAAGTACTGGACAGTGAGGCAGAGAGAATGACCACCGTCAGAGTGTAGGGACACCCTCTGCCATTGGCTCTGGGTCATTGTGGTACCAGCCTAGGGCAGGGACAGAATGGGACCTTATCCTTCAACCTAGTTTGGCTCATATCTGAGCCCTAAACAAAGCTGGGAGTCTTCCAGCAGCCTCCCAGGAAGGACTGTTCATGAGAGTGTCTGACTGTGACCCTTGGTTGATTTTTCTAAGGAGACAGAATGCGGGCCAGATTTTTAGTACTATAGCGCGTGCATGTGCGCGTGCATCATACATGAGCAGGAGTGGGGGGTGTGCTGCACAGCATGCTGTGGATGTCAGAGGACAACTTGGAGGAATTAGTTCTCTCTTTCACAGTGTAGGCCCTAGGTACCAAACTCAGGTTGTAAAGCTTGGGCATCTTTACCACTGAGACATTCTGTTGGCTTTCAAAGATTATCTGGTCTTTGCCTTGTTGGTCCTCAGGACCATATCCTCCTGGTCTCGCTCTGTCTAGCACCCTCCTTAGTCACTCTCCAGGCTGAGCCTTGCTAACTGCCCCTACATTACACTTCAAGCACCCTGTTGTCCTTTGCTTTGCCCCAAGATCCAATCTGTCAACTGCTTGGGGAGGGTGTAGGCATGGTGAGCCTTCAGGAATGAAGTGTCACCAATCTTGAACACATCTGAGTCCTAACTTTTGGGCAAATTGACCACAGGGGAGGCTGGATGTCCCTGGGGGTCTTTGTGAAGTACTTTTAAAATAAGATAGAAGCATTGATCCTAACACAAGTCCAGAACAGGTCACCAGCCATTCCTCGGGCGCCTTCTTGGAGCCCAGCTTTGTAAAGCATCTGGAGGAAGTGAGGGCTCCAGAGGTTCTCAGCAGGTAGGCAAGTAAGAACCACCCGATGGCCCACAGATTGTGGCTGGAGCTTGTTGGGTACCTGATCCCAGCAGCCAGGCAGGGACTCTCTGTGTGTGATCATTGCTTGCTCACTTCACTCCAATTTATCCTTTTGGATTCATGGTGCCCTGCACAGATGGATTGGTTCAGGATGCACTGCACACCACCAAGAAGCTTTCTGCTTCTACTCATTTACTATTAAACACTCTGAGAAGAAACAGCAGCTTAGAATGTGTGCATGGCAACTGATGCCATCTTCATCCAGGTGGAGGATGTCACGTGTTTGCAGATGTCCTCAGAAGTCATGTTAGTTTCCCCGACAGTGAACACACTGGTGTTGGCATGTACTCTGAGAAGAATTGTCTATGTCAGCTGTCCCTGCCAGACTCTCTCAGGGTGAAAGAGTCTGTGCTGGCTGCTTGTGGTGATAGTGCTTCATGCTGGAGCACTTTACTCTTAGCAGACACACCCTTTGTTACAGGCCAGTGCATCAGGATGGCCCCACTTACATACAGAATAAGAATCCTTGCCGGGCGGTGGTGGCGCACACCTTTAATCCCAGAACTCAGAAGGCAAGGCAGGTGGATCTCTGTGAGTTCAAAGTCAGCATGATCTGCATAGTGAATTCCAGAACAGCCAGAGATGTTACACAGAGAAGCTCTGTCTCAAAAAAAGAGTCGGGGGTGGGAGGGGGGGAGGGAGGAAGGGAAGGGAAGGAAAGGAAAGGAAAGGAAAGGAAAGGAAAGGAAAGGAAAGGAAAGGAAAGGAAAGGAAAGGAAAGGAAAGGAAAGGAAAGGAAAGGAAAGAATCCCTATCTTAGCCACCCTGGCCACCAAGACAAAGCATCATGACCAGCCTGACATTGTTTCATACTCAAGTGTTACAGGGCTAGCTCCTTTTGAGGAGAAATGTGGCATTCTGGGTTCACTTTGACCTACTTTTCCTCCACCTTATCAGTAGCTGTAGGGTGGTCACAGACTGGGTGGCTCAAACCACAGAGAACAGTTCCAATGAGTAGGAGCAGGAATACCCCAAGAGTCCCTACAGGATTACAGTGCACACCTTCTCCACAGTATCCTTGCTCTTGGGAGGGGCAGGGAGTTCTCTAACGGTGACATTTCACCTGTCTTCTCAGAGCACTGATCCTAAGGAGTCTCTGGGTGGTCACGCTGCCTCCTACTTGGGCCTCAAAGCCTGCTTGTCTTTCTTTGCTCCAGGCCTGTGTCAATAGGAGACTTCCTGGAGAACAATCCTCATGGGAGGGGTACCCTAGGTCTCAGTGTCCCAACTGTGACCAGCTTCATATATAAGAGCTGGTTTGTAGGTATCTACTAGGGGTAGTGGCGAAAGTGGAGTGTGTCTGTGTATCCATGAGTTCAGTGTGTGAGAGAATGTATATCCATGTTATGGGTAACTGTGTGTGTGTGTGTGTACACGCGTGCGTGTGTGCGTGTTCAGTGTGTTATATATGTATACCAGTATGTACATGTATAACTATGAATGAGTATGTGTTCAGTGTATGTGTGAATGTGTGAGTGTGTGTAAATATGTGTTCATGTGTCAGTGTATGTGTGTGTTCAGTGTGTGTATGAATATATCCACATTGTGTATATGTACATGTGTACTGTGTATATGTGTTAAGTATCTGAATGTCCACATTGTCTGTATTGGTATATATGTGTATCATTGTGCACATGAATATTTGTGTGTATGTATGTTTGTTCAGTGTGTGTATGAATGTGCCCATATCGTATATGCATGTATATCTAATGTGTATGTGTTCAGTGTATATATGAATTGGATTATGTTTGTACATGTGTATCTATCTATATGTATGTGTACAATGTGTATATGAATGTGTCCATGTATAAACTGAGGTGTGTGTACACATGTGTTTGTACCTCTCTCTGTCAATGGATATGTGAATGTGTATCATTCTGTGTGTGTCTCTGTGAGCTCATGTGTGTATGTGTGCTATAGACAGATGCCCTTGAGTATATTATGCCCCAACCCTTGGTCCCATTGATGCTTCTCAGCTCTGTCCTGGTCAGTGGGATCCTGAGTTCTGCTGTTTTTCACTGTTCCCATATTTTGCTACAGTAGATACTGGGGTTCAGTCCACACTTTCTGTCCTTATCCAGACCCAGCCTTACACAAGGAGACTAGGTTTGTTGGGATTGTTATGAAGTGGCTGCCATTGGACAGAATTCTTTTTGTGGAGGCAGGTCACAGCCCTCCTCCGAAGAGGGCCCTCAAAATCTAATTTAGACTGTCTCTGTGGTGCTGTGATGGACTGTGTGTGTATACCAATGCCTGTTCATTTAGACTATATCTCTCTTAATGGGTTGGTTTGTTATAATCAACCCTTGGAGGGCAATTGAAGTCAACACAGCCCTCAGGCCAGTGTAATTCCTTACTGAACTGTGGTGCAATTACTCCCTTCTAGTTCAAGGCAAGATGAGCACATAGTTTGCTTGGTCTGGTACCTTTGAGAATAATGTGGCTCCTTATAGTGAAGTAGGATCTCCACTTTCCTCAGCTGGACTTAGAAAGGTGGGGCTGTGGGTACCAGCATCAGTGGCCCTACACCTTCTGTGTCTATAGAGTTTCATGGAGCCCAACCCTTTCACTCTTGGGAGCATAGCTGAATCCTTCACTCCATGTCTCTCCCCCTTTTCATCCATCCTATAGCCTGTACCAGGCTGCCCTCTCATTTATACTCTTAGCCAGCTCTTGGCCGGTAAGGGTATCCAACCTGCTACATGCTATCTCACTGCCTTTGCTGGACAGCCATACTGCATGTAGTTTTGGTAAAATGGACTCTGGAGACTTTCTCATACCCGTTACAAGTTGGCATCCGGCATGGCACTGGGCCTCGTGGGTGTGCAGAGTGGACCCTCCCAGCATCTCACCAGCACCCTATGCTCTTGGTATGGACAGAGCTCTTGATTTCATAAGCTACAGCAAGAAAAGGTGCCTAGCAGCTTTGGTAGAGAGGCAGGCCCTGCCTGCCCTGGTGGTGACCACCCACACCTGGAAGCCAGGGTGTTTGGAAA
The DNA here is from genome assembly GCA_004026605.1 of Ondatra zibethicus. Classification (NCBI taxonomy): domain Eukaryota; kingdom Metazoa; phylum Chordata; class Mammalia; order Rodentia; family Cricetidae; genus Ondatra; species Ondatra zibethicus. The sequence continues at coordinate 2,395 of PVIU01023949.1, read as the reverse complement.
GTTGTCAGATACTCTGTGGCTCTCCATTCTAGCCTGATTTTCTAAGAATGATCCTCATGGCCACCTAGAGCTTTCCTTCTCCCCACACCCCATACTATCACTACCAGGTTCAGCTACTCTGGTGTCTTAGCCTCCTGGCTAGCTGCTTCCTTTGTTGTGGCTCAGAAACATTGATCTCTCCTATGTCTGGTCCCCCCAGTCTGTTCAGGCCAGTTTACATCAGGGTGGGCACTGATGAAGTAGGGACCGGTGGCTAGGCTGAGTCTGGATGAAGATGGTAACCTGTGGAGATGTTGGGAGATATAGGCAGAGGTACAGTAGTAAGTTCCACAAGGTTTATGTCAGGCCCCATTAGTCCTGCCTTGCTTACCTGGGGGAGGGTTCCCTGCTCCCTGGGATACAAACAAAAGCTGGAAAACCAGTAGTGAGTGAAGGTGAATGCAGATTATAGAGGAAGCTAGTCCTGACACTTGAGGCCTCTCGACCCTCCCCAGTATGCTGTATATCACCACAGCAAGCTGTCTCCCCAACTTCATATATTCCCACACACTGCACTGCAGTGCTGTAGAGGGCTGTTTGCTCCCCTCTCCGATGCAATACAGCGATACAAGAGGTTTCTTCCCAAGCTCACACCCATAGTGTGAGCTGAACAGTGCTGCAGAGACTACCTCCTCAACTCTCAAGTTTGGCATTGTTGGGAAGCCTGCTAAGGGCTTCTAGGAAAGCTCATGGAAAATAAATAAGATTAACCCAGGGAGAAAAACAGTTTGCAAAGTGGGGATCCTAGAATCCTGGAAGCTGCAGCCAGCTAGCCAGAGATGTGTCAGTGGGAAGTGTCGGGGTCAGTGGGGGATTGATTATAGGAGTCTGCCCTGAAAGTCAGTGAAGGGTTGATCCAGATCAGTCACTGGCAAGCCCAGCACCCCTAACACAAGCCCTGACAGGTAGCCTCCCAGCACCCCTAACACGAGCCCCATCATGTTACTTCCTAGCATTGCAAGCAAGAATCTGACATTGGAGAAACCCTGGCCACAGCACTTTAGTGTGTTGCATAAGAATAAGTAGTATGTCCCAATAGAGACAGGCAAGGTGGTTTATGTTCTTACCTCCAAAGACATCTCCTGACAGCCCACTGCAGGCTTCTGTAGGGCAGGGACCGTTGTCATTATGAGACAACATAGTCATTGTCCCAGTGAATGAACTGTGTATTGGAGTAGATATTGTTACCTGGATCTGCCTTGCCCTCAAGGCATTAAGTGACTGTTGGCCTTTAAAAGGTGTGAATGCTAATTCATTCTCAGTGTCAAGTCCACACTGATTTCTAAGGCTGTGAAAAATGTCTTCCATTAATGCAGCATTTGGCTCTGCCCAACAGAGCTGAACTGCCCACTGCATGTCTTCCAAATGCAGAGCAGCAGGGCAGCCACCTGGTCCTGTAGCTTCCTGCTGCCCTGAGGTGAGCACTGGTTAGTGAGCCATGCCTCCCTTGGGCTCTGGCCTTCCGCCCAACCTAATCTTGGCTGGAGAGGTGCCCTGATTCCTCTGCTCTCTGGTCCAAGGTTGTTCTTACAACTCCACACAGCACCCTCACTGCCTCATGGATATTTGGGACTACATATACTATCTCTGCACATCAGTAATTTGCGTAGGTGCACATGTGTGTGTCAAACCCAGAGGTCAGCCTCAGATATGATTCCTTAGACACCATCTGCCTTGTTTTGAGACCGGGTTTCTTACTGGTCTGGTACACACCAAGTAGGATAGGCTGGCTGGTCAGCAAGACAGCCCCAGGCTTCACCACACCTAGCTTTTGAATTTGTGTTCTGGGGTTGAAGTCACGTCCGCAGCTCTTTCGGAAAGCACTTTCCAGACTGATTTATCTCCCCAGCCCCACCTTAATGTTTTGAGGGAGAGGTAGGAAGGTACGATAAAGTGTTGAGCAGGCTGGAAGCTTAGAGTGCCAGTCTCTCTGCTGGGTATGGCCTCAGAGTGAGAGCGGAGCTGAGTGTGCCAATCACGCTCTGCCGTGTCATTCCTAATATATCCCTGAGTGCCTTTGTCAAGAGCGAGAGGATGGGGTCCACAGTGATGGCAGTGCACTGGCTAGCTGTGACCCGGCTCTGCAGGACCCCAGGGTGCAGGTAGTTCCAACATGTTCTCCAACAGGAGTGCTTAAAAAATAACACCTGTCTTCCCAGGTGGCTTTCATGACGTTGACGCTGTTCCCTATCCGGCTCCTGTTCGCTGCTTTCATGATGCTACTGGCCTGGCCCTTTGCACTTGTGGCCTCCCTGGGACCACCGGATAAGGAGCCAGAGAAGCCCCTGGCCTTATGGAGGAAGTAAGTAGCTCTTTTTGGCTGTGTGTGTGTGTGTGTGTGTGTGTGTGTGTGTGT
>PVIU01023948.1:0-26429 GCA_004026605.1 Ondatra zibethicus | reverse complement strand
TTTTTTTTTTATCTTTAATTATGTTCTTGAATGGAAAAAATAAAACAAAACAATGTATGGAAAAAAAATAAATAAAAACCACTCAGAAAAGAGCAAACCAGGTGGGCAGAGACTGTTTGGGTCGGTGGAGCCCGGGAGGTGTGGAGTTTAAATCCACATGAGGAGACAAATGATAGGCTGTGTTGGGACTTGAAGCCAATCCGAGGCATGTAAAGAAAAAATATAAAGAATTGCAGTAGGAAAAGCCACTGTGCGATATTCTATATTGAACTTTTGGCTCCACACGCAGGCCATGGCTGAGGGAGGGCTTGCGCCAAGCCAAGCTGGTGGTGGCAGGTAGCCAGGCCGGGAGGTTCTAAAACCAAATATTGGGTGCCAGATGAATGCATAAGTCACAAAACTATTCCACACCAGTTTGGAATTATGATTAATAAAAGGGTTATTATTTAAAGGGAAAAACTTACAGATTACTGTCCTAGACAACAGCCCTCTGTGTGATCAGGAAAGGAGTCTAGTAGCCAGAAGCCAAAGGGGAGAGAGCAGTGCTACCACCGCTTTTTAAAGCAAAAGAGACCACGTCCAAGTGAGCTGGTATCTTAAAGGCTATTGGCTGAAGTAGCGGAAGGAGCTCCCACAGCACCACAAGGAAAGAGATATCTTGATTGAGGGAGCCATTATGGATTAGCAAAACCCTGGCACTAGAGAAATTCCCAAGAATCCACAAGGATAACCCCAGCTAAGACCCTAAGATGAAGAGGGTGCCTGAACTGGCCTTACACTGTAGTCAGACTGATGACTATCTTAAACGTCACCATAGAACCTTCATTCAGCAACTGATGGAAGCAGAAGAGGCAGGAATCCACAGCAGAGCACTGGACTGAGCTCCCAAAGTTCATCCAAAGAGTGGGATAAGTGAGAATATGAGCAAAGAATTCAAGACCATGATGGGTATCCCCACTGAAACAGTTTACTTGAGCTAACTGGAGTTCACTGACTCTGGAAGGACAGGAAAGGATCCAACATAGGAACAAACTTGGTGCTCTTATTGTGTTTGCCAGGTGTATGGATGGGGCAGACTCAGAGACCACTGGTAGTGGCACCAGAATTTATCCCTACTGCATGTACTGGCTTTTGGAACCACTTCCCTTTGGCTCAGCCTAGATATTGCAGCAAAGGCCTTGGTCCTTCCTCAAAGCAATGCTCTTCATCCTCTCTGAAGAGTAGATGGGCAGAGAGGAAGGTGGAAGGAATGGTAGGATGAGAGGGAGAAGGAACTGGGATTGGTATGTAAAATGTAAAAAGATAGTTTGTTTTTGTTTTGTTATTTAAATAAAGTAAATGAAAAGAAACTTTAATACATAATGAAATAGAAACAGTAGTTAAAAGTGTTCCAATCAAAAAATAAAAAAAAAAGAAAATGAAAAAGCAGAGGGATAACAGGGACAGATGGTTTTAGCACAGAATTCTACCATAAAATAAACCCAAGAACATACCAAGAAGATCATCTACCATGATCAAGTAGACTTCATTCCAGAGATGTAGGGAGAGCATGTGAAAATTTGTATATGTAATCCACCATATAAACAAAACCAAAAATGACTAGCTTTTTAAATTGATTAAAACATTTTAACAGAATTCAATACTCCTTTGTCTTAAAGTCTTGGAAATATTAGGGATACAAGTGCTATTCCTCAACATAGTAAAGATAGTTTGCAGCAAGTGCATAGCCCATATAAACTTAAATGGAGAGAAACTCAAAGTTTCTAAAATCAGGAACAACACAGAGATGTCCATTCTCTCCAAACTACTCAATACAATATTTCAATTCTTGGCTAGCACCATGAGACAACTGAAGGAAGATAAAGGCTACAAATTGTAAGGCAACAAGTCAAAGTATACATCAGAGAGCCTAAAAATTCCACCAAGAAATCCTTCAGTTGATAAATACTTTCACCAAAGGAGCTGGATAAAAAATCAACTCTCAAAATTTAGGAATCCTTCTATATGAAAATGGACAGAAAAAAAAAACAATAGGGGATATGGGAGCAACTTAATAGCACACATGAAAGCTCTACAACAAAAACAACAATAGATATCACATCAAAAAGGAGTAAATGGCAAAAATTAACTCAGGCCTGAAATCAATAAAATGGAAATAAAAATATTAAAAAACATTTTATAATAGACTCAAATAACATAAACTATCTTGGAGTAATTCTAATCAAGCAAGTGAAATGCTTGCATTATAACAGCTTTAATACACTAAAGAAGAAAAAAGAAGAAGATATCAGTAGTTGGAAATTTTTCCATGCTCATTGATTGGTAGGATTAACAGTAAAAGTGGCCATGCTATCATAATCAATCTACAGATTCAATGCAATCCTCAACAATATTGCAGCACAATGTATCACATCCTAAAACAACAATCTTCAGCTTGCTATGAAAATACACACACACGAATATGCACCCCCACGCACACAAGAAAACAAGTATAATTAAAACAGTCTTGAATAATAAAAGAAACTCAGGAAATATCACCATCCCATACCTCAAATTGAACTATTGTACTACAGAGCTATCAAAATAAGAATAGCCTATTATTTTCAAAAGAAAAAAACAGACATATAAATCAATGGAATTGAATTGAAAACATAACATAAATCTACACACATATCATATCTGGTTTATAATAAATGAATCATAAATACATATTCGGAAAAAATACAGCATCTTCAACAATTGTGCTCATCAAACTCTGTAGTCGCAAGTTGAAATCTACAAACAGACCTGTTATTACAACCCCTCGTAAAATGCAACTCAAAATGCATCAAAGACCTATACATGAAACAAGATACTGTGATCAATCAGAAAATGGAGAATAGACTTGAACTCACTGATACGGGAGAACAAGTTTCTGAACAGAATACTACTAGCTCTGCCACTGTGATCAACAATTAATAAACGGGACCCAAGGGAACTGAAAAGTTGCTGTAAGACAAAAATACGTCATTTTGTCAAAAAGTGGCCTACAGAATGGGAATTATTTTTAGCAACTCCATTTCTGATAAAGAGCTAATATTGAAAATATATAAAGAACTCAAAAACTAGATATCAAGAAATCAAATAACCCAATTAAAAATGCCATGATATCTAAGCAGAAAATTCTCAAAAAAGAAACTCAAATTACTGATAAACAGTTAAGAAATTTTCGACATCTTTAGTCATCAGAGAAATGCAAATCAAAGCTACTTTGAGATTTCATCTTAAATATATCAAAATGGCTAAGATAAAAGGAAACCAAACAAAACAATGATTAGTGATAGCTCATGCTAGTGAAGATGTGAAGTCAGTGCTAAGAGGAACACTCATTCATTGCTGTTGGTATTGTAAACTTGTGCAGCTTCTATGGAAATCAATATGGCAGTTTCTCAGGAAGATGGGACTTGATCTATCACAAGTTCCAGCTGCAGCTTTGTTCTTCCACAGGACTATAAACTTTTTTCAACCTTTGCAGATCTATGTCTGTGGGACCTGGGATCTGAAGACTGAAAGACTACAGTCTGATGCTGTAGACAGCTGCACTTCTGTTTCAGTGCGTTTTCATACATGAATGTAACAAAAGAAGCAATGATCCAAGTAAGGTTATTTGAGTTCAGAGAAATATGATCAGAAATCATGTAAACAAATGTCAGTAAACACATACTAAATATTAATACAGCATCTCTTTTCCAGAAGTTTCTCAGGGCAGGCCAATTTAGCCACAATTGCCTGGCATGTAGTACAGATTATATCTGGGAAAGCACGAAAGCAGTGCAGAAGGGCAAATTCATATTTAGGGCACCCTAACCAGATTGATTTCCTTAGCTATGTTCTGACATCCCAGAAGAATAAACATATTTTATAAATTTGCTATAAATGTTTAACATAGGAAACATGAAATTATGTTCTAGAACAATCCAGGGAATGAAATGTGCCTGAGGTGAAATACCCTCTTCCTTTCTTCTTAGAGCCTCTCTCACATTTCTCCAAGGCACTGATCACCATGTGTCATTCTTTCGACTGTGTTCCAACAAGGGACACTTTCTCAACCATGTTCATTGCTGCTCTATTCATAATAGTCATAAATTGGAAGCAACCTTGATGTGCCTCAATAGAAGAATATATAAGGAAAACCTGGTGTGTTTGCACAATAGAGGATTATTAACCTGTTTTAAAAATGAAATCATGAAAATCACAGGTAAATGGATGGACTAGGGAAAAATTATCCTGAATAGATAATCCAGACCCTTCCAAAAAAGTGTATATTAGGTTATATGTGGATATTAGTTATAAAGTCTTTGATAACCAAATTACAATCCATAGAACCACAGGTTATGTGTAGATTTTTATTGTTGTTATTTTGTTTGTTTGAATTAATATTTTAATTTCTTTTCAAATTTTCTTTTAGGGGGTGCTACAAAGATGAAAAAGAGATATGGAGGGACTGGGAAATGAGTGGTATTGGGGTGTACCATGTGAAATTTCCAAAGAATCAATAAGAATTGTGTTTAAAAAAGAAAGAAACAAAGAAGAGAAAAATGGACACTAAGAGAGACAAATGGAAAGGCTCAAAGAGAGGGGGAACAAAGGCAGGGACATGAAGAAAGACAAATAAAATCAAGTGCCATTTGAGAGGTAGTATATAAACCTAATATACTGTAGTATATAAGCCTAATGGACTGTAGGCTGTGTATATGTTTGCATATTTAGTAACAATAATAATGATAAAAGAAGAGGTCATGTATTTGAAAGGTTGGGAGCGTGGGAGGAGCTGGAAGATGGATACGAGAAAATGGCAGCAAGAACTCTTACATTCTGAGTCAGTTTTCCACCTCCCCCACAAGTATTTATACAAGTGTATTGGCATGTTTAGTTTAAAGTCTTGGAAATGTCAATGCGTGCATGTGTGCATGTGTGTGTGTGTGTGTGTGTGTGTGTGTGTGTGTGTGTATGTGTAGAGAGAGAGAGAGAGAAAGAGAGAAAGAGAGAATCTCATCAAAATATTTTAGCATTTATTTGAAAATCCTGGAAAAGTAGCTATTAAATTTTTTAAAGTAAGAAAAAAGAAGAATAAGGAGAAAAATCAGCTTACAGAATTATTACATAGCTACCGCAAACCAGACCATGTAGTCCTGACTGATGAATATATAGATAATTGAGTGAATACAGAACCCTCTTTTAAGAGTGCTCCCTGCATCCACTTTGTATAAGACTCATCTTATTTGTACCCAGCATTTACTACCTTTAACAAATTTGAGATTTATGAGTTGACCAATTTGATTTTATATGAATCTCTAGAAAGTTCAAGCTGTTCTATAAATTATTTTGATAGAAGAAAGGTTTTAAATGTAAACTCTCACCTTCTTACATGAATGCAAAGTGTTTCTGCTCTCATTTCATGTAAAAATGTAAATAACCACACATTTTTCAGTCAGTAGTTGTAGTACTGACTACCTGATACATTGATGATTTTCCTGCAGAAGTGCCACACCTACCAGATTGGGGATTTATTACAACTGAATTTAGAGTATTTAACAACCATCCCTCAAGATGTTCATGACCTTGGATTCAAATAGGTTGAACATCAGGTGTAGGGTAGCATATCTGAATCCTTTAACTATTGAGAGAAGGCACTGTTCTTTGCCCTTCTCCTGTTGGCAATTGTCTTTTCAATTGCGGGATAGTATGAGGGACAGTGTGCAAGGCTTCTTGTTTGTATTTCTATGATTGTAGCTCTATCCCACAGGATAAGGGATGCTCTATGGTATACTAGCTGGTTTTGGCACACAAGCTAGAGTAATCAGAGAGAAAGCAGCCTCGGTTGAGGAAATACCTCCCTGAGATCCAGCTGTAAAGTATTTTCTCATTAGTGATCAATGGGAGAGTGTCTATACCATGGTGGGTGGTGCCATCCATGGGCAGGTGGTCCAGTTCCTATAAGATGTTGTGCTGAGCTGGCCAGGGTACCAGTCAGTAAGCAGCTTCCATCTATGGACTCTGCATCAGTTCCTGCCTCCTGTTTGGGTTCCTGTACTGATTTCTTCAATGACTAACAGTAATGTTGAAGTGTAAGCCTAATAAGCCCTTTCCTAGCAACTTGCTTGTGGGTGTTGGTGCTTCATCATTGCATTAGAAACCCTAACTAGAACACATGGAGTCTTGTTAAATAAAAAGAATATTTACCCCAAGTAATGACATAGACACAGTGAATCTGTTAGGACTCAAACTTGTGCAAAGAGTCAATTTATTACAATGACTCTGTTTGCTGACTCACAAACATCAGGTTTATGAAGACGTATTAGAACTCCTTTTTCAACATATGCATTTAAAGCTACAGCTTTTCACTTAATATTGGTATACGCCTACATTAACATAGTTCCTATGTAATATTTAATCACCATAGACTTAGGGACAGTTTATCTTTCTCATAATTTTGTCCTCAACTGATAGTTTTACACATATGTGTGTATATACATAAATACATACAATTTTAAAACATTTAGATTTTTTACACAATTTAATTAATATTAATTTCTAGTTAATGACATTTTGGACAGAGAAAATAATTCTTGAAAATTATAATCTTTAAAATTTATGAACATTTATTTTATATTACATGCAATCATCAATTTTAATGAATATTTCATATGTTCCCGAAGAAAAGGCTTATTCCACAGTTTCAATTAAGTATTGTAAATGTATTATCCAAAGTTCTCTAGAGTAATGAACTACACACACACACACACACAAAGATATGAATATGTATTTTCAGTTTTATATATATATATATATATGCTTAGTATATGTATTTAATTTATGAAAAGTTTTTATTTCGGCTTGGAGTTGAATTGTCATTCGATGATTATGCAGGATGGGGAGCTTGAAATAACAGAAGCTACATAAACTAAGAGCATAGACATAACCCACTATGTGTATATGCATCAACATAAACAGGTATAAATCTATGTAATCTGTAAAATACTAGAAAGAAGAGAGAAAACATGAGATGAAGAGGAAGGACCATGGTGGGGGAAAAGGACACATGGAATGTAAAAGAAGAAAGGAATCTTTCAGGGCATCTGCAGGAGGGGAACAGGGGACATAAGAGAAAGTGGGTCTAGAGAACGGAAAGCACAAGAAAAACAAACTGTTAGAAAAGGTGAGGGTTGCCACTTAAATTTGCTTTAAAAAATCTCCTATCTTAAATTGATTTAACAAGCAGGATGAATCATCACATAACATGTGATCAGAAACTCGATAGTGCTCTTCTTTTTCTGGTTAGGTTGTAAGGTTCCATAACAGTGAATTACAAACTGGATCATTTAGACAACAGAAATTTACTTAGGCACAGTTCTATAGGCTAGATGTCCATAATCAAGCAATCAAAACAGTTGTTTTATTTTTTATTTATTTATTTTTTTGGTGTCCTCCTTGATTACTATACTAGAAGGCTGTCTTCTGCCTCTGCAATTATACAATTATATGATATTACCTCTGGTACATTTTTGTCATACTAGTCTCCTCTTACAAAGACACTCTAAGTATTAGATTAAAAATGCTGGTTATAGGCTCATTTTAGCCTAATTGTTTACCTTAATTGTCAGTTTCTGTCTTGATACAAATTTCATTGCCTCCTGAGATAATGAAACGGAGACTTTCAATACAAGAACTTGAAGAGGACACAATTCAGACAAAAGGACATGGTCTACTTTCATTCAAGTATTTTCCTTCCATTGAACATACAACTGATGCAGATGTGGTAGTACCAACAGAAAGGGAGAAATAAGAGATGATTTAGTTATGAGCATTTCTTCCTTATGGAAGGAAAAGTGTTCCAGTGAAACAATTTTCATATATCATTCAGCTCTCTTCTTCTATCAAATAAGGATACAGCAGGTATACACAAGGAACCAAATGATAACACATTGATTGGTTGCTTCACTTAACATAGCACTTTTCTACGATTTGAAATTATGCAGTATGATATTTTGTTCTAGTAACACAAAAAAGACGAAGCAGCTAGCTCAGTGCGTTGGAACTTCTAAATCTTAACATACTTTTTCTTCACATGCTGAAAAAGAGATAGGGTTATTTTTTTTAAAAAATTCTACTTTGGAACACAAATACCCTGATGCAATGCATATAAAGAGTAATATACTATACCCTCTATTAAATGAGAAAATTTGAATCTGAGATATTTCTCAAAAGTAATGAATTCAAGGATAGGTCACTATTGTAAAAGGGTTCAGAGACTAAATAGTGAGGCTGCTGGCCTTATCACTAATGTGATAATGTTCATCAATTGATGGACATTGATAGGCAGATGAAAATTTGAAATGTGATCAAGTTTTACAACAATGGATCTCTGGGTGCATTCTTTTGGGGACTTATAACATGCCCCAGTTCCCTTCCCTTTCCTTTGAGGTCATCATAAATTTAGAAGCTTATAAACACTATCTAATCCCTAACATTATACTATGCCTAATGTCAGAAACAACAGCTATAACTGACCTGACTTTCACCCTCTTAAGCAACAAGGCAAAGTGAACTTTCCCAAATTCCACATTATTTTTTTCTGGGATATTTTTTCATTATGATATAAACCTTACTAAAAGAGAAGATTGAATCTAGTAGTAAGATTGTTTCTTTGACTGAATCTAGTGTGCTCCCGAAGCCACTGGAACTGTTTTTTGTTTTGTTTTGGAGGAAATTTACGAGAAAGTGGACAGCAAAATATAGAATATTTATGCAGAGCATAATGGGTATTTATGTTGGGAACACAAAAGGCCAGAATATTGATAAAAATGTGGCTAAGAATAATTGCATCCAGACTGTTTTAGGTGGAACTTGAGACACAGAATACAGTTTAGATTGAGACTTCTCAGTAACAGTGGCAGTGTTTTGATGTAGGGACTCCGGGAAATTAAATAAATGAATTTTATATTATGAGACAGACATGAGCCTCTAAAGAAGACATGTGATTATTAAGTGTTCTCCTAAAGAATCACATATTAATTTTCTGAGAAATTGCCACACTGACATCCAAAGGGGTTGTACCAGCTTGCATTCCCACCAGCAATGCAGGAGTGTTCCCTTTACCCCACAATCTCTCCAGCATAAGTTGTCATCAGTGATTTGATCTTGGCCATTCTTACAGATGTAATATGGAATCTCAGAATTGTTTTAATTTGCATTTCTCTGATGACTAAGACTGTTGAACATTTCCTTAAGTGTCTTTCAGCCATTTTAGATTCCTCTGTTGAGAGTTCTCTGTTTAGGTCTGTACTCCATTTTTTTTATTGGATTATTCTTTTGATGACCAATTTCTTGAGTTCTTTGTATATTTTGGAGATCAGACCTCTGTCTGATGTGGGGTTAGTGAAGATCTTTTCCCTTTCTGTAGGCTGTTGTTTTGTCTTGTTGATCATGTCCTTTGCTTTACAGAAGATTTTCAGTTTCAAGAGGTGCTACTTATTAATTATTTCTCCCAGTGTCTGTGCTTCTGAGGGATGTCAGTGTGGTGATTTCTCAATAAATTAGGAAACTAAATTTCTCAAGATCCAGTAATATCACTTTTGGGTAAATATCCAATGGATGCTCAGTCATCCCACAAAGACATGTGCTGAAATATGTTCAAAGCAGCATTGTTTGTTATAGCCAGAAACCAGAAACAAGCTAAATGCCCTTCGACCAAAGAATGGATTAGGAAAATGTGGTACATTTACACAATGGAGTACTTACTACACAGCAGAAAAAAAGACATCATGAATTTGCAGGCAAATGGATGGAACATTATTTGGGGTGAGGTAACCCAGATACAGAAAGACAATTATCACATGTACTCACACATAAAGCAAAGAAAACCAGCCCATAAATCACAATCTCCGAGAACCTAGACAACAATGAGGATACTAAGGAAGACATATATAGATATAATCTACATGGAAAGTACAAGATCTCCTAAGTAAATTGGGAGCATGGGGACCTTGGGAGAAGGCTGATTAGGAGGGGAAAGGTATGCAGGGGAGCAGAGAAAAATGTAGAGCTCAATAAAAATAATAAAAGAAATCATTGAGCTGAATAAACCTTAAAAAAGAATTACATATTAAAAGTTTGTTTGCCCATAAAGCATAGTTCAGTGGGTTCGCAAATCAAGAAAACTTTCATCTTACATTCCATTAACTCATTGGTGAGTTTTAAATATCATTTATTATTGTGAACTTATTGAAACCTTAAAATTGGAATATTAGGCAGCAGACCCTTGGAATCATTTCCATATGAGCTACATATTGTTCCTACTGCTCTTTGCTCTGTCTTTTTTTAAGATACGGTGAGATAGGCAAGTTCTCTCTGGTCCGTGATACCTGCATCATGTACTTCAGGTCAGAATCACTGTAGTCAATTGACAATGTCCTAAAACTTGTGAGAACATGAACCAGGAATAAATACTTTCTGCCTTCATGGTAATTATCTCAGGTATTTGGTCAGAGAGCAGAAACCTGATAACCACAAAGGCAAATGACAATCTCTAATGCAGCCTTGCCTGTTTGTTTACTTTCTAGTTGAGTAATCCCAATTATGGAAATTTTTCTTCATGGCATCTCCATGATCCACTGGAAGAAATAATTGCATCAGTATTTTAATTTCAAGAAACATTCATATCATAAATATAAGATATTGAAATAGATTTAATGTGTATGAATACATATATACCTTTCATAGAGGCACAAAAATCTAATCCAATCTACATAATGTATGAATTGAGTTTTGAGGATTATGAGTTGAATCAAGATATTTGAAATTATCATGTAAAACTGTATACAATATCTTTATCTAATTTTACATTTACAATTTCTTATAGTCAGTAAAATTTATTCCTCATTTCATCTTGATCTTCAGTGCTTGAATAATTGTCTTTATATAAATTATTTGTATTAATTATAGCAATATATTGCTTTCAAGTAATCATTAACAGTGCATATATTGGAGCTGTAGAGATGGCTCAGTTAGGAGCACCTGTTTTCTCTCAGAGGCACCGAATTTGATTCCCAGTAACCTCCTGGTTGCACACAAACATCCATAACTCCAGTTCCAGAAATTCCGACACCTGCTTCTGGCCTTCACAAGTATCAAGAACAAAAGTAATTCACAGACATATATGTGAAGAAAACACTCATATACATAAAACATTTTAAAAGATTTAAAAGTATTCCATTGTTATGATTTTTCAAAATGTAAGTTAAGTTATGAATCAACCTAAATATATCATTATTTTAAAGGCTAAAATCAAAAATAAACCTGTGGAGTGTGGAGTGCAGGTTACATAACTGTATAGAAATATAATAGCAGAAATGCTAACAGAGAATTCTACAAATCTGATTGGTAGAGCTTACTTTTAATAATTTAAATCTACCAACATGTTGCAAAAACATGGTTTATGTTTGAAGAGCTCCTTCAGTTAATTCTTAAAGATAACTATATAAAGCTGAATGATTTTAAAATTAGAAAATTATCATTGATACACTGCTATTACTAAATTCCTTTTTATTAAGAAGTTGCAACTAATGTTTAATTCCTGGTTTTGCCTCTACTTTGAACACTGAGTTTTTGTTAACTGTATTTCCTTAGGTTTTTCAATTTTAATCTCCCTTAGGATTTTTTTTTGTAGAATATTGGTACTATTGAAGCACATCGGTAAAATATTTTGCACAATGTTTCTCAATTACTAAAATTGAATTATATCTTAATTCAAACTTACAGTATGCTTTCTCGTGGTTAGAGTGAGAATATGTATTTGTTTATGTATTATATAAATTTATATCTTGCTCTTTAGTTCATGAGGTCAAAAATGTATGATATCAAAGTGATTCATCACTAACAGTCGATATTATCATTATGTATAACTGGGTAAAGTAGTATACATTGGAATCACTGACATAAATTAACCAGACTTCCACTTATAATTAGTAAATATCATATTTGGAGGTTCATTGAACGAATTAGTTATTCTATGTTGTGGCTGAGCAATTTTAGTATCCACATAGCATTCCTGACTGAAAAAAAGTTACATAATTATTTCTTAAATTGTAGTTCTCTTTTTCTATTGTTTAATGTACACTTATAAATTGAGATTTTTATTCATGAGAGAACTGTCCTTTCTACCTCATTCAATAATTTATTTATGTCATTTTATATAATTATATATAATATTAATATATTATAATATTTTTAATATAAATATTTGGCCATCACTCAATTATTTGATGCTCAAGTAATCATGGTTTGACGGTTGGCATCCAAGTTGAATGCTGGAGATGATACAATTTCCACATTAGAAAACATCTAAAGAAAATCTTTATTGCAAATGATTTTATTAATGAAGCAGCTAGTAGAAAAATAAATATATTATTAAATTTAACATGTTTTTATTCCAAATTAAATGATGGTGGGTTCCAACAAAATATGAGAAACTTTGAAACATGAACAAGCATCTAAAGTTTAACAAGTGATATAACTAAAGTTGCTCCTTTATAATAAAGGAATATACATTTAAACATAAACATAGTATCTTGCTGTTTATTTTCAAAAAGATTTTTCAGTGTAATCTTAATCTATTTATTTAGAACTTGTGGAACCAAATGTCAGATGACAGTCAAGGTGGGAACTCAGAGATTAGAACAAGTCTTTTAGATAAACAAAGTAACAGATATTAAAAAATTTGCCTTAAAATTAATGTTATTATATTTCTAAGACAATCTTCTCAAGAAATAATCCTAAATTTATTCACAATTTATCTAAAATTATATTCAATCCAGTGTTATTTCCTAAAAATGGGTAAAAGTCAAATATTTAACTAGATAGTTTAAATAAGTAAATAAGCATTAACGCAAGAAAGTACATGCCTAATTGCAGTACATCTATAATGAAAATTTCAGGCGATTTTTGTATTATTTCTTTTAATATATGATTATTTTCAATGGCATTCAATGACAAACAATTTGATGCCTTAAATTCTTCTGTTGCTCTATATTGCTTTTAATGTAAAACAAACAAAAATGTCAGAACTTATTTATGGAAAGGAGATGAGACTTGCCTAAATTATGACTTTATTTATTTGAAAAGAGTTTTTTTCTGTCTACTTAAGTCTGTAAGATTTCCCGGAGGACCATCTCCATTTGCTGAGACGGGTAAAGTATCTGCATGCAATCATAGCGGCTCTTTGGCTGTGTGATGACTGAGTCATTTTGATGCTGACAAAGTTTGTGACCACTTGATTTTTTTTTAGCTATTAATTATTTTAAGAGCTAGCACACTCTGAGACATGACTCACTTGTCTTAGAATCCCACTTTCTAATAATAATGAATGTCTGCAGAAGGCACTTGACTGGGAGGTGGCAAAGTCATAAGAAATGAACTGTTCCTGTCTTATGATGCCTGATGACTTTTCTCCGTGCTCCGTTTCTCACTTTCCTCTCTTATCGTCAAGCTACAAATGTTATGTGTAATCAGGAGTGAAGGGATGGATGCACTCTGCGGGCTGTCCCCTGAGTGATTGCAGCATTTAGACAGCATAATACTTGAAAGCAGACAGCAGTGTGAGAAAAAAAAAAAAACCCATAAAGTCCTATAAGGTTTTTCTTTCAAAATATATACATCATATACAAAATCATTAATTCATGGATCGTCTCTTCACCTTCTATCAAAATGTCTATTTCTAAGGTCATCTAAGGTGAGCTATTTAATTCAGCCAGTCGTTCAACCTTCCATAGCTAGTAGACCATTTGGCGATGTAATTCCCCAGACTGTCATGTTCAGCAATTGGACTGGACACAGGCTTATTAGAGAAAGGCTTTTCCCTGATTAATCACAATCAGTTCCCATGTTCTGAAGAGCACTAGAAATTTGTGGAACTAGTTTTCAGAGACACTCATGCCAGCTGTTCTTACCAGAAGTGGTGCTTTTTATACCTACAAAATTAGAAACTGAAATCCATTGTATCAGTGTTTCATGAAAGCAGCCTCTTGTGTTTTCAATTTAAAAGGCTGTAAATCCTACATATCCCCCCTTTTTCTATTTGCATTCTAAATACAATAATTATACATTTAATTTCAGAACATCTTTCAGTTTATACACTGGAGACCTAGATTTGCTAAACAAAGCAATTGTTCCTCTAGCTAATAAAACAATAAAATTCAAGATACAGCACTTTATGGAAACCAAATCTAATATAGCATTATTTAAGATGATATAGTAGCACTGAATTTATTTTATCAGAGAATGAATCTTTGATATTAAATTGATATTATGTCAGACCAGTCATTATAACGATCACTCAGTTTCTTTCTACACTACCATTCACTATCAGTTGTGATAGTAGTCTTTAGAAACTTTAAGAAATCTGGCAATTTATAGTCTTATACTATTTCTGTGACACAGTTGTGATACAGTCTGGTGTAGTGGCTGTGAAATAATAACTACATGTGAAATAGCATAGGGGTAGGGGGGTTCAAATGCGGAGACGTTTGTAGGATCATGTGAAAGGGATGTTGTTGTACGGTGGGTAAGAATATTTCCTTACCGACTCAGACATTCTGTGGTTTTGGGAAGATTGGAGCCTTTGTTTTCATGTCTGAAATGTTGAGACATGGTTGCTTGTCACCGCTTCATAAACACAGTGTGCTTTATGTGGCTTGTGATATATTAAAATGATCGACAAATGATGCTTTTTATCTACAAATTAAAGAATATCTTTAAAATATGCATTCCACTATATTCCATGGAAAAATTTAAAACACAAACTACAATATTTAAGGGGAGATTTGATGTTTTAAATATTTCATGGATAGTTATAATCATTAAGGTATTTCTAAGTCATATATTTTAAATTATAAACTAATACACAGGTAAGTTTTCTTTTCCACTCTTACTCAATAGACCTGTCACTACTATTCACAAATTTAACTATTGTATGAATTTACTAAATTTTATTTTAGAGGTCAGGCATAATCAAATATATGTGTAAAACATATGCCTTTTTATTCAGTAATAATGTTTTAAACATCTTTCTATACTTTCTACTATTGCTTTGCTGGTTAGACACTACACGTAGGATATTTCCCCCATGAAAAAATGTACTATAATTTTTTGTGACCATATAACTGTCTATTTTATGGATAAAATATAATATTTATTATATATACTTTGTCAGTATATTAAAATTTTAAAGTCTGTGGCTTCAACAAACCTTGCTGTCATGTCATATTCATGTGTAAGTATGTCTTTTGCATACATACATATAAATGAAATTATGGACATAAGCCATGTGTAGTTGAAGTCTTGGTAAGTATTGTATTATTGCATTATAGTTTAGTTACTTTTGCACTCTCACTAGGAGTACATAAAAATGTTATATAATGTTCATGATATGTACATGATATTTGTGGTAGTTGTTATTTATATCTTGTACTCATAACTCATTTTTTTTCTTGCTAGAAATGTTCCTTTCCTAAGGTTGTAGAAATTGGACCATCAGAAGCAGGAAGTCCAGGAAGACTTGTAGAGTCTTAAGGTTCAATTCTATACAGTGAATTATTCTATCTAACACCTTTCTTCATTCTCTCTTTTAGGATATATCAAGTAATATGGAAGACTCCCACCAGTGACAATGGTCTACTAATGATCTACTACTAATGATCTACTAATGATCAATTACTCTAAAGCAAGACCAAGGAATTCATTATAGTCCTGACAAAATGAAGTACAAAAATATGCAATTTTATTATATTTAGCAAGAATTCTTATGCACTACTCAACACTGAGAACAAATGCAACCATATGGCTATGCTTCTTAAAGCCTAGGTAAACAAGTTCTTAAATTAGTAATTTTTCTAAATAAACCTCAAATACAGCCCAGTTAATGAAAGCAACAATATAATGGAAAACATTAACAGATATGCTTGAATGAAGTACTGATATTATGGATATTAACCAACATTAAAGTAACAGTTGCACTGCATTTAAATTGAACATTCTTCATATATATATATATATATTTGCAATTGTACCTGCTTATTGAAAATTATTTTGACATAGTATTAATATGGAAATGTCTTATTGATAATTATTTAGAAAAGCAGAAATATGATATGTTTAAGATACTGACAAGAGTTCTATTTCTGGATGGTCATTTGCTAGGTGACCTTGAAAAGATACTTAGGATGAAGTTAAAAGGAAAGAGATAGTATAGTATATTCACAATTATAAATCAAGCCCTATTCTATGCATTTTTATGGCCCAACTTGATTAGTCACAGTAAATGTATTGAACCAACATCTATAAAACTAAGCAAATTTGCTGTGATCACTTAGTACAATCGCAGCTGCTACTTGATTGGCAGGGCTACTCAAATGGAGGGTAAGCATGTTTTGCCCTTGTTTCTGGTACACCATCCACAACCATAAAAGAAAATCAGAGAGAAAATATCAACATTCAGTTTTGGTTTGTGAAACACTTGAACGACTGATTAGATTTGTTATTCCTCAGGAGGGTTGTAAGGAGCGTGCTTCGCTTCTTTTGTAATACAGCTTTAACTAGTCTAGTTCATTTCCCAGTGGGCTCTCTCTCTTTAACCTTCAGAGTTCTTCTTAACTGTTTTCACACATTGTAAAGAAGGCTCTGATACTCTCAGACCCAAGAGTATACTGACTCAGATTTATTTTGAGAAAGAATCTTGATTTTCCTCGAAGTACAAAGAAGGCTTTACAAAACCTAATCTTTGATCAAAAGTAAACACCATGAATTTTTATTTTAATTCCCATTCCATCAAGGCAAAAAAAATATCAAAGTTGTATTTAACTGATGCTAAGGCTTTAATACATACTAGTACATGCTAAGTAAAATTTCTGAGTTGATATAGTCCATTCCTAATTCTTTAAAACACATTTAAGGGAATAAATAAAAAGCATTGTTCTTTTGTTTGCAAACTTGATATATTTTATTATTTAGATTTCCTTTATTTTTTCTTTGTAATGTTCTACATCAACATCAGTAAAGTCAAGTAGAAACGGATCAGAAAACATGAAAAAGCATGAAAGGATAAATTTGAAAATAAAACACACTGAAAAAAAACCATGTGCCTGTAATAAAAAAAAATTGTATACCTGAGATGCCCAAACAGCTAACAAATGACAGAATTATCATTATTAAGGGTAGAGACGGGCAATTTCAGGGGTTTGCTAGGCAGCCAATGCAGCCAAAATCATGAGATAGATCGGGGTTCAGAGAGATGACTTATCTCAAAGTGTAAAGTGGGAGTCTAGAGTGATGGCTCAGGAGTTAAGATAAGTTATCCCTCTTTTAGAAATCCGTTATGAGGCCTTAAAACTGCCTGTAACTACAGTTCTATGAAATGCAGTACACAGTACACACACGTAATGTATATACATACATGTAAGCAAACACTCATACACAAAAGTAAAGTAAATCTTTAAAAGGAGAAAGGCATAGGTGGGGAAAGAGGGAGGAAGATGCCCAGTATCAGTCTTTGTTTCTTCATGCACTTCACACACCTATACACAGACATAAACTACAGACACAAAGAATTGCTGACAAATTAAGTAAAATGAATTGTTTTCACATTTATAACTATTCATCTTTGAAAATATTATCAAATAAGATAAAATCAAAGACAACATATTAACATATTTATCAGTGTGCTTACATAAAACAGGATCTCAGGTATAAAAGAGAGTTAACCTGAACATACATATGTTCCTCTCTCTCTCTCTCTCTCTCTCTCTCTCTCTCTCTCTCTCTCTGTCTGTCTACACACACACACACACACACACACACACACACACACATATATATATATATATTTTATACATACATATATAAATATGCATATGCTCCCTTGGCTCAATATTTTGTATCCTACTTTGTAAAAAAAGAGCAGTATTTTCCACTTAAAATTTTAGTAATAACTTTCTACATATAAAAATCATTAAAATGCTCAAGTATTCCACTGTCCTTATTTCTAGTAGAGGAGCTCTGTGCCTTCAGAGCTTGACTTTAATTTTGAGTAAATTATGTGCATTGCTGGTGGTTCAATTAACAAAAAGTTTTTGCTGCTGTGTTCCTATCTATGTGCCAGAAACAGAAAGCCCTTCCTCCTTTATTTATTTTTCTGATTTCTTCATGGTGTGCTGTTAATCAAATTAATTCTAAATAGAAAAAGTGATATAGAGATCAAAGGAAAAATATTTAACTCTATATCACCTGTGTGTTTTGAGAAAGGATGATTTCTCTTTAGATTATGTGTGAAAGTGTCTCCTTTACTTGTGATGTCCAGAAAGTCTCCGGTGTAGTTTTCTAATTATATAGAAAAAATGATATTAAAGGTTATTGACATATTATTTCATTAACTGATTTTCTCCATGGATTGCTCACCAAGATAAATGCTCTAAATTGGGAATAGTGAAACAAATATACTAATTACTTCACATATTCAACAATATAGGTGGCCATACATTATTTTCCTCAAGTTAACTGCCACTGATGGAATACTGAATAATTACATATTTGTGTAAATTTATTAACTATCACTTTGTGTAGCTTTTCATTTTCATGAAACTGTGCTAACAGTTTTTATACTTTCTTCCTGGTTAGGTGCCCACATTCCCAATCCACTTCTGCGATTGACACTAATTGGTAAGTATTTTGGCAGCCACAGTGAGAAAACGAATGGCCACTGGACACAGAAACTGTACATGGGACTACCTGCAGGTTAGGGTTAAAGTGCAATGAGGTAGATTCTATGCTGCCATTTGCATTTCTTTTTACCAGGTGTCCAGAAATGAAGACTGGAGATATCCAGGATGTCAATTAAAATTACTCATACTTACCACTCTAAATAGAAATTTATCAAATGGTAATGTCTTTATATATCAGCCAGAACTAATAACATCAATTAAAAATCAAACCACTTCATGATTATCGTAAACATTATGTCACGTTGGAAATTATTTCTGGCAGACAATTAACTGCTATTGTCATTAATTTGCACAAAAGCTGCTAAGAGAATGCTTCGTGATCGCCTAGATGTAAATCTCCAAATGGATAGGGAGTATATTTTCTGAATAATGCCCTGGGTAGATCCAGAGGCATCACATTGATATCCAGTCTCTACAAAACTGAGATTTGTTCTACAGGAGACTTTATCTTTAAAGTGAACTTTTAGTCAAAGAAGACTTTCTTTTACTGCATTCTTACTGAGAACTGGAGTGACACAATTATGACAACAATGATAATCAGAGATTTTTGTTGCTTAAGAAGATACTTGAGTTCTCCTTTCATTTATATTTATCCGTCTTTGTGTCTCTCCAGAATTGCTCAATGAAGAGCAATTCTTAGAAGAACTCAACAGACAGTAGGATTAGTGATAGAGAGGAGCATCTTGAATACTGAAACCCCTTTCAATGCTGTTCCTTTGTAACAGGATTGAAATTGCCCTACTAGATGACAGTAAACAGGATAACAGTGAAACCCCCAGAGCAGGTAATTGGTTGTACTTTTTGGAGTTGTTGACCAGTAAAGTCCTATAAACCCCTAGTTTACAGGCTATTGCCAGTTCTATCAATTACCCTCCAGATATTACTGAAAGACCCCATTGTTAAAGGAACAAAATAGTGGAATCATAGAACGTGGAGAAATCAAGCACCTACTGACCTGAGAACTTCATTCCTCCTAGCGACCTTTTGTAGTGCCAAGAAGAGCCTTGTATGTTTTCAGAGGAGGAAAGTAGCCATCAGTCCTGCTCAGTCCTGCTCAGCTGTGACCAATTTGGCAAGGTATGTTCACCGGTGCAATAGTGGCAGGTATCATGGAGGCAAATAGCCATTTTCTCATTAACTTTGAGTCATCTTTCTCAAGATGATAACCAAAGCTCACACTGCTATTGAGGCCAAGAACCTGGAGTTAAACAGGTAACAGGCTATAGAGAAAGCATACTACTATTATTCTGCTAAATGTATATATTATTAAGCTGAATCCTAAAGACTTCTCGTTATGCCATGAAGTAACAAATGTTTTAAAGTTCATCAGAGAAACTTATTGGTTGTGTTGATGGTGATTAAGCAAAGATTTGAAGCTGATCAAGGCACAAGTCATAAGAAAATTAGCCTTAAGTGGGACATGTATATCATACTCCATCCTCCATCAGCTCAGGGATCATGAAGGAAGATGGGGCAGAAAGATTTTAAGAGGCAAATTCAATGGTTGACTACAAGGAAGCAATGTTTTGGGGGATAGTTACAAGTCTGAATTAACAGCAGTTCTGAAGCATGCACAAGAGCAGTGCAACCTCAATTCAGGAAAAAAAAATGAATGGGGCAAGGTGGGCACTAAGTCCCACATGTACCTGAAGAGTTATTGTCAATTGATTGTTGATAGGAGACAGAAAATATTTTTTCTTCAAAAGGGTAGCCCTTGGTAGGTAAACCATACTTCATTGGAAGGGCACACATTCAAGAACATTGTGAGCAGCACATATTACACGTTATTTATGATATTTTAAGAACAACAACAACAACAAAGAGGGACACAGATTTTGGTGAGTAAGGAATAGGCATGGATATGAAAGGGGCTGGGAAAAATAAACATGATCTAAATGCATTATTCAAAATTCACAAAGAACTAAAACAGAAAAAAAGGAAATAAAAATAAAGGACCAACAATGACTATCTAGTATTGGCTCCTGAAATTTCTATTTCTCTCTGTCTTTCACAGTAGATAAAGAAACAAGATAACAATGCAGGCCAGCAAAATCATTTCTGTGTATGTAAACAAAGGAAATGCCATCAAGATGTCAAAGATATATTTACACTCTCATGCTGCACACTGTGATATTTTTATGATAGCCAAAACATGAAGTCAGGTTCAGTGTTCCTTTGTAAGTAAATGTAAAAAGAAAATGATGAATGTATGTTCATATATGCATTCATACATTAACTAATTGAAATGCAATGTAAGGTAATGTTTAAAAATAATGTCAAAATAATTTATGTATAAATATACCTATGTAGCTTCATGATAGTTGTCATTTTAATTCATCTATAACTTAAATTGTCAGTAGATTATATCTTTATTTTCAACTAATTATAAACTTATTGATGACTTCTGATATAACATATATTAGATAAAGATGGTTGAAATTATTGTTAAATTGTGTAATAGAAGAATGAAAAATAAGTGAGCAAAACTAAATTCAGTTTTACTGCTTGGGAATAATCTTTAATTTCAGAGTAACTGACCTAATATATTTATAAAATAACTTGGCCTTTGTCACGTGAATTTTACACATTTTAGTTGTCAGTAATCAGGAACTAATTAAGTTTGGGACAGCCACCTTAAGGACTTAGATTGACAAAAATGTGTTTCCAAAAAGTTATATTGATTTAATTATAGAATGCTGCTAAACTTTTTAACATGATCCAAATCTTGGAAACTAATGCCCCTAAGTGAACAATACTGAACCTTTATGCTTTAGTCAAAATTACTTAACATTTATTAGGAAATATTCTTAGGTTTCAGGATGGTACTCTCATTGCAAACAGAAAAAATTCCTGCAACTATATTGCCTGTATAATGTTGTTTCTTAATGCAGTGCCCTAGGGTGAGGAATGGCATTAGAAACCAGGATTTTATAAGTTATTTTTTCATTAAAATTACACTTATTATCAAAATATTACTATTTTACAAAAGGACAAGGAAATTAATAAATCTCTACACTTATTTTAATTTTAATTGATATTAAAAGTAATTTGTAATGTGAATTACATTTTAGTAACATCAGTTTAAAAAATTATGTTAAGTATAGGGAGGGGACACACACATACATATGCACACGGACATGTATGTTTTACATTACTGAATGTATGAACTGTTTACCCACCTAAACTGGTGCATACTAGCACATAAAGAATGAATCATATTTTAGTTGTCTGAGGTAAGGTCTCCTGCTGAATTCTCCTTTCAAAGTGCATTAAGTGTTAATAATTTTTATGGGAACATAGAAGCAAGAAAAGTGAAGATTTAGATATTTGTAGAAATCCTCATGTTTTCACCTGTGCTAGAAAAGTATATCTGATACTCCCACTTTGTCAGATTTCCTTCTTTATTTTTTTCTTAAAGATTAAATTGATCTCAGTGTATAAACTGTTATTGAGGATGGTTGAGGAGTGATACGTAAGAATTACTTAGGATATAGAAGAGCACTGGACTCAAAGATTTAAATTTGGCATTAGGAAAGCACTAAAAAGTTAAATTAAAACAATCACCATAGTTACAGTTTGTTTTAAGATTTTTTTTTTAATTTTGCGGCACTCTATAGACCATGCAATTAACTAATCTAGATATGTACTGGAATTCGCATTTAGAGGAAAGCATGTTTCTACTTTAGTCTGTGAGTTTGATTTTAATTATTGACAGGATTTAAATATCACGGAAAAGCTCATGTTTGAAGGCTTGAACCCCAAAGCAGCACTGATCAGAGCGGTCTCCTTTCAGGGCTAATTAGACAGGAACACTCTGAACTCATATGCAAACTGATACACTTATGATCTCATAGTTAATTGGTTTTGAGAGAAAATTCTCTGCTCTTTTTGTTATAAAAGTGAGCTCTCTTTTTATTTACTAGCTACAATGAGGTAAACAGTTTTGTTCTACCACACAAACCCTATAATTATGTTCTTCTGTCTCAAAACAGGTGCACAAACAATGGTGCCAACTGACCATGCAGTGAAGCAATGAAGACAAGGAATATTTCTCCCTTTAAATAGATTTTTTTCACATATATTGTCTATCACATCTGTGGTAAGGTAACAATACAACACTGAATCACTATCAAATTATTTTACATAAGATTTATTTTGTGTAATATTAGAAATTTTGATTTTTTGATATAGTACTGTTATTTATTGTACTCTGTAACATGGCATTTTGCAATTTAAAATTAGTGATTTTATATTTCTTTATAGTCAGAAATACAGGATCACATATCACTATTGTTTAATGGAAAATCAGATTAACAGATAATTTGAAATGGTCAGAGAAACTAGATTAGTAGAACTGAAGTTGAGAAATGAAATAGCATCAGTTTCCTTAGTTGATACATTTGTCTTATTATATCCCCCTTCGTGCATCATGTCAGCTTTAAATGGACACTAAAGTTTCAAAATGATTAAACATAAAATATTCTGGTTTTAGAATTTAAGACAAATTGTAAAATTTTTGCAATAAGACAATTACATATTACCGTGAAGTATGATTAATAAAAACTCAGCGTGAGAAATTGAGGTTCATCCTGAAGGTTCGAAAAGCAAAACAGCCAGCCACTGGCTCTTACCTCCACCTCATTTCGAAATGATGACCTTTTCTCCAGGAATGTCAGAATGAGACTGTTGCTGAGAGCTGTCTTCTCCCATTTTATAATCCTCTCTAGGACTGGGATTAAAGGTATGAACCACTGGGATTAAAGGCATGCACCGCCTGATTTTTATGGCAACTAGTGTAGCTACTGGGATTAAAGGTGTGTGTCACCACTGCCTCATCTGAAAGGCTGAGCAATGGGGCGGTTTTGCTCTCTGATCTTCAGGCAAGCTTTATTTATTAAAATACAAATGAAATGCCACTACATTACAGAGGTGCTATTAAGTTTTCTAAATAAAGAAAATAATCTTAGGCCTATGAATTTTTTAGAATCTTCTGTCATTCCTTATTATAACAGTACTTATTAAGAATTAAGGTTTTAAATATATTTCAAAAAATAAGATGAAAGACATCCATGATGTAAGAACATAGTCTCAATTATGTAGTAAGCTGGTTGACCCTATATTTAGATATGTGTGCTAAAGTAAAGATAGTAATTAATTTAAAAAGTATAAAAAATAAAGGACATCACAGAACTGTATCTGACAACTTGACTTTCTCCTCAAATTATCTTCATTTTGAATGATTTATAGACTGTAGTCTACCTTTATCTATAAATGTTCAAATCAATTTTACTGAATTAACATATTCTATGCAAATGACATCATTAATATGTAAATTCCATGCTCTATTTTACATATAACACATACACCAGATTTTTGGAGGTATGTACTCGTTTAAGATATATATTTGCACCTACTATTGCAACCAACATATTTCAGAGGTTCAGAAAGGAATGAAAAACATCTTCACATGTTGATTTTTGTGACACTTGAATACAAGATCCATATCACAATATTACAATCAAATAACCAAATCAAGTACAAGAATTCAAGATTACTAAATCCTATTTCACATTTCAATTTTCCATGACTTCAATGAATAAACTATCATTTGAAAAACAAAGATCATGGAAAAATTGAATAAGACGACACTGGAACAGCATCAGTAGAGGTGGGTAACTGTGGCCGCAAAGAATATGTGAGAGTGGAGCTAGTCTTGCCGCATTTCTGACTGTTTAAAAGCATGTAGACACACCATCGATCCCAGTCTGCAAGAGCTGGAAAAACTGCTCCTGACACCCAATTTGACTACTTATTTATTCAAGTGCTTTTCATATAGTCGTGTTGATTACTGTGTGTTGCAAATTATGTGTACAAACTAGATAAGGTAGCACATACCTCTAATCCCAGTTCTTAAAAGGTGGACACAAGAGGATCAGGTATTTAAGGACAGTTTCAACAATATAGCAAATTGAAGGCCAGCCTAGGCAACATGAGATCCCGACTTAATTAAATAAGTGATAGAAAATAGATAGATGATAGATAGATAGATAGATAGATAGATAGATAGATAGATGATAGATAGATAGATAGATAGATAGATAGATAGATAGATAGATAGATAGATAGATAGATCCAGCAAATAAAGTATTAGGGGACCAATAGGTTTTTCAACAGAATATTTTTAGTAATATTCATATAACTAGGAGCACTGTTGGAAAATCATGGAAAGAGTGTAGGTTGTTAAATAAGAGGTCTGTCTTTGCTCAATGCAAGTTCATTTGAGGTGTTCTGGTTTTTCTGGGTCCTCTCTTCCTGAGGATACTTTTTGAAACCTGCTTTGCTTCAGATCTCCATGTTATTCTTTCTTCTTTCTGATTGTCCCTTTGGGTCCACTTCTTGTTTCAGGAGTTCTTCTACTAGGCACTAATCTTTCTTTTAACATCTTTTCTGTTACAGAAATGATCTCTTTGGGAAAAAAAATATGCTCAAGGGAGACAGTTCTTGGATTAGTAACTTGCAGATGGAGCATGAGAGAGGAAGTAGGAAAAAGTAATGAAGTTAAGAAGAGTTTTTAAGTGCTTGGTTGGAATCAGCACACATTCGCAGGCTGCTTCTCTTCACAGTAACTTATTTATCAAAAGCCACTCAGAAACGTTGGGGGGGGGGGGCGCTTCAGCCTTGTTAAAATCATTTCAAAATTTAAAGCTGATATTTAAGCATAATTTTCACTTCTTATACTGTAACATTACTTTGTTATATAACGATTAGCTAATAACACCAATAGTACTTAATTTTAGAACTTAAAAGTGTCTTTACATTTAATCAATTCTTAAGATAAATGAAATTGTTTCATATATGTTTATATAGATTTTGTCACTTTAGAGACTGAATATCTGCTTCACAGAAAGACTTTCATGAAATACTAAAGGATTTTAGACCTAGAACTAGCAAACAAAACAATATTTTTAACTCTGAATATTTTTATTTTTTATGTATTTTATTTAAATGCTTAGTTTATTCAAAGTTGACATTAATATGTCTCTTCAATCTTGCCTGAAATTGTTGGCTATGTCCCTCTTGATTCTTAGAGCACCCTTAAAATAAATCCAATTCCATCATTTTGTATAATAGGTTTTTTCATGTAGACATGTGGGACTAATTATTATTGAAGGATAATTTTACTTTCACATGGAAAAGGTCATAAATAAATAATAAGGAAACCTAAGCATTTCTAAGACACCAAATTGACTTTGATAATTGATTGACTTAATTTCAATTGTTTCCTGTATTTCTGTATTCAGTGTTAGACTACTTTCCAAATTATAGAGGAAATTCAAAATAATATAAGTAAGTGATCATATTCTATACTTAATACCATTGGAGTGCACTTAAATATTCTGGGATTATTTTATTCCTAACTTTGAAATACACAACTTTAATGAGGTATGATGATATTTTCAAAGGTATTTAAACTTTAAAGCCCATCGATTATTTTATTTTCTCATTAAATACCAGACAAAAACAACAAATGGAAGGAAAGGTTAATTTTTGTTTGTAGTTTAAGAAAAAGTACAGTAAATTGCAGTGGAGAAGAGTTAGTGGAAGGAACAGCTGATCACT
>PVIU01023947.1:0-26436 GCA_004026605.1 Ondatra zibethicus | reverse complement strand
GCCACGATCGCCAGACTGGTTTGAACTCAGAAGGACAAGGAATGAAAAGAGACTGTGATCAGTGTGTAAAGCCTTTCCGACTAGGAGGAAGGCTGGGCTGATTTAAAGCTGAAGGAGCAAGCTTACCAGTCACTGATGTTAGCGTCACATTCTATCATGTCTGACTGGGAAAGGGGCTTCGTGTGCAGTGTAATTAACTCTCCTTGACATACCTCATGCTAAAGGGCACGCTTCTTTAGCATGGTGTAACAAATCCAGCACTTAGCTGGAATCACCGCGGATTAAAAGTTTAATGGATCTGTGATTTGGAGGAGGAACAAGGGCAGGAGAGGAAAGTCAGTACTTTGATTTGATTTGCTATTTAAAAGAAAACCTAAATAAAAAAATCTGTAATATAATTGGAGGAAATATGGTCTCAGTTTTCTTTTAATCAAACTTGGAAATCTCCCTAAACAAGTATCAAAGTAGACAATTTATAGATTGTTCTGCTTTTTCTCATTTCAATAATAGTAGATTGTAAATTATACAAAAATTTTTATAAAAAATTATACAAATTAAACAATAGATTATAAACACTTATACATTTACCAAATATAACAGTAGTTATAAGCTATTATTGCTACATAGGGTTTTATTGACCAAAGTGTCATATTTGTCTTCCTTTCATCACATATATATGTATATATATATATGTTTATAAAATAGTTTGTTTATACAATATGTTTTTGAAACAGCCAATGTTTGCCCATAATTAACTAGTTCTGTGCTCAGGTAGTGCACACATCCTAATCGTGTATTTATCACACTGCATTGTAGAAGAGTGGAGAAAGCCCCGAGTGTGAGGGCCTGAGTGACTGTGTTTTGTTGACACGGGCAAGGTCTTATTAAGGATTCCTTGTCCTCAAACCCATCCATGCAGGAATGGCAGAGCAGCCCCTCCCACAGGATGAGGCTCAGGCGGGGATGGCAGAGCCTTCCTCTGGTCCATGTGTGGTTGTTGATAGCGTGTGCAGAAAGTGCCCAAGGTAGCTTTCTCCCCCTCCCCCACATTCACAGCCTGAAGACAGCTCCCTACAGAGACGGCTCCTACCAAGATTAGCTAAACCTGTCTCCTTGATCCAGATGTACACCATAAACCCTGCCTCCATGTTTGTTTGCAGTACCCTCCCCCCACCATGTTCAACTGCACGCGATAATCTTGCTGAGCTTACAGAATCGCGTGGTTTCTCCAGCTGAGAGCTCGGTCCATCGAACCTCAGTGTTGTGTGTGTGTCTGTGTATCTGTCTGTTTCTTGTCTTCATCTCCTCACTGCACACCCACATCTTTCCCTGGGGACCGAGCGAAGGACTCAGCAAAGTGACACCTTAAAAACAGGCTGGAAGGAGAGTGTGGACACTGGCTTCAGGGAACTCTCAGAGGTTCGAGGAGAGAAGGTGGCCTAGAGGAGCAGGTAAAAATTGTATGAAAATTCTTCGTATACAGGTAAAAGAATAGGGGAAAGGAAGGAATAAAGAGAAAGGAAGAAACAAAAGTGAGGATACATAGAACAGAAGAGGCATGATTCTAAGACCTGATATAAAACACTGGGATAAGATGGGCATAGTGGCACACACCTTTAATCCAGCACTTGGGGAAACTGAGGCAGGAGTAGCTCTTGTGTGTTTGAGACTAGGCAGGAGGACCTCTATGAGTTTGAGGCCAGCCTGGTCTATATAGTAAGTTCCAAGATAGCCAGGACTAAGTAGAGAGACACTGTATCAAAAGACAGGGTGATGGTGGGGGCAAGTAGACTCTAGAGACAGGCGGCCATAGGTCGGTGCTTTGGTAGTTCTTCCGGAAACCTCAGAAGTGGTGGAAGCATTGGAGTTTTCTAGGCTTGGGGCTGTATTTAGGGGGAGGTGTGCCTTTAGTTTTCAGGGGAGCAGATGATTAGTTTGTTAACTTAGGAAAGGAATAGGAGAGAAATTGAGTAGGGGATATAGGGCTGAGATTTCTTCAGCCGGGAGCCCAGACCACCTGATTCCAGGTTTCTGTCCCTTTGTCCATCTGTCATTTCTTCATTCCCTTGCCACCCCCAGTTAGGTCCACGTCCCTGGACCCATGTATGGATATAGTGCACCATGCCTGACTGCGCTCTATGCGCTACCATACAGTTCGTGAACTGGGCAAGGGGCTGGAGATTAAAGACACACAGACAGAGACACGGGTCATCCTTGATGCCAGAATGCCCCCTTTATTGTGTCCAGGGGCAGCTTATATAGAGATCCTTAACTGATAATCATGCCCCCAGCCAAACGCACCAGAAACCACTCCCCTGCCATCAGGAACTCCCAAGGGTCTCGTGCTCAGAGCAGCTGCAAGCACTACAAGTTGTTTACCAGAAATTCAAGATCTGGAGGGGTTCACAGCTCCCAACATATGGACATGAAACTACATATTATGTTTAAAATCATCTGTCTCACATACACGTGAGTATTTTGGGATCCGTGTCTTGGTCCTTCAAATATGTGACCCTGTGCACAACAAATGATTCAGTCAGAATTCTGACTAGAGGCTAAGGCACATAGGATCTGCGAATGCTTCCGAAGAGCTCAGTACATTATTTGATAGTGCTGGTCTTCACCAGGCTCACTCTTCCCTGTGTATTTGTACCTGCGTGTGTGCCTGGGTATATGGAGAGGCCAGAGGTCAATGCTGCGTCTCCTCCTTAATCATGCTCCACCTTAAAGTTTTCAGACAGGGCCTTTCGTTCAACAACGGCATAAAACAACTTATATGTGGTCCGGGGCTTGAACTGAGGTCATCATATTTGTGTGGCTAGGACTTCAATGAACCTTCTCCCCAACACCAAGGCTCCCTTTTTCAAGTTACAGCCAGATACCATTTTTTTCTTGGTTTAAAAATGAATAAGACCAAATACTAAACAATTAGTGTACGACATAAGCACTCAGTGTATTGTTGATAGGGTTTAGATTGGTTCACGCATTGTAGGGTAATGTGACAATAACTATCAACATTTAAACTGTGTACATTTCACTACCGGGTGTAGTCCATGTGCATGCCTCTGCATGGATACAAAGGCATAAAACGAAAACTTTCCATTTCAGGTATGTATGTATGTACACATGTAGAATGTAGCTATACTATCATTTGTAATGGAAATATATGTGTGTGTGTGTGTGTGCTGGTATATGCACACATGTGTAATACCTACACGGTTTGCCAAATTATCCTGAAGAGGAAATGAGCGAATGTCTATGCATCCCAGATGGGACACCAGCAAGGAATCGAAGAAATAGCTCCACTCAAGTCCAACGTGGGAAGACAGTGAATTTATGGGCCTCATTTACAGGAAAACAAGTGGTCACCAAACAGCCACGTTCCCAAGAGGTCCTGACTAAGCATGGGTGATGGCCTCCCCTAAGCAGCAGACCTAAACCTGTCTTCTGTATATCCAAGCATCTTCTGGGACTGTGTGCAGGCGGCGCAGAATCCCATATAGCCGTGGGGGCTGGGGTGGTTGTAGTTCAAGAGCTCGAAGAAGCCGGAAGCTCAGGTCTGTGAGCCTCCTGTGAGGACGCAGGTTGGATCTTGGGAGCATCGCCTGCTGGTGGTCCCAGCTGCTCCGAAGAATATGGTAATGGTATTGTCATGCCTGGAGGACACCTCCCACACATGGCAGATGACAGTAGTGTCTCTTGTTAGTATGTGTGCTGGGATATTACACCCTAATTTAAGATCATAAGATACATCTGTAAAAACTGACATGTAATAGTGTATACAGTATAAGGGCAAAACAATCAAGATTTAGAACTAAGTATGTATTGCTATATAAAAAATTGTGTGTATTTGTATATGTAGGCAGGAGAAAGGAAGATGGAGAAGAAAAACACGGTGTATGATATCACAGAAGATCCCGGACAGTGTACACATTAGACTAACTTTCAACTATCTGTCAGTTTTACTGGGCGATAGAGACTTGTATTTAACCTTTCTGTGCTTTCGGATTTTTAACATTGCAGTTGTTTGGGGAACATAACACACGATGTTCACGTAGGAAAGGATATGAAAGATGCAGGGAGTGGAGGGGACACAAAAGCAATGTGATGTTATCAAAACCCCAGTAAAAGCTTGTAACATTGCCTCGTGATAACTATGGTCTTGAGCCGGGGTTAATATCTGAGGAAAAGACACAGGACAAAGGCCGTCCACCCTGTAACTCAAAGTGGCCAGCCTGCTCCCCTCTGCCCTCCCAAGTGTCTGCACCTGAGAAGAGCAGGTGAAAAGCTGGTATTTGGTACGGCCTGAGCAGGTGGTGAACTGTGCCCGTATGAACCATTTTCCATATCTAGGCTTAGCCTGTGTGATGGTTTGTGTTTACCTTCGGTGACTGCTGGGTCCTTCCACTTCGAGCATTCCTGAGTGTGCCGTCATCCACATGTCCTTTCCATTAAACGCTTGTTAGATGTGCACACAAAAGAGCGGGCCTTATGGGACCTAGACTTTTTGGTGGAAATGAAACTTTCTGACAAACCCCATTGCAAGCCCTACTGCTGTTGTCGGGGTTTCTGTCCTACCCGGTTCCCACAATCGTTAAGTCCCAAAGAAATCACACAGACGTTATAAACTGTTTGGCTCATTAGCTCAGGCTTCTTATTAACTCTTATAACTTATATTAGTCCATTATTCTTGTCTATGTTAGCCATGTGGTTTGGTACCTTTTTCAGCAGGGCAGGTCAGATCTTCCTTCTTCCATGTCTGGGCAAGACTGCTGAGAGACGGGTTTCCTCCTTCCCAGAATTCTCCTGTTCTCATTGACCCACCTCTACTTCCTGCCTGGCTACTGGCCAATCAGCGTTTATTTAAAATATAATTGACAGAATACAGAGCATTTTCCCACACCACCACTGCCATATAAAAAGAAGGAAGAAAGACAAAACCAAACAAAAATAATAGTCCCAACGTTCATGAAATCTGCAACACTGACATTACTCAGCATTCTACCAAGTTCACCAAGCTTATTGTTGCACTATGGGCTTGTTGCTTACTCTTAGGCATTTAGTGCTCAGATTTTTTAAATAGAACACTGACTCATAACACTTGGTGATTTTACATGGAACAGTCACCCCAGAACTGACAACCTCAAGGAAGCCAACCTACACATGACCACAAACATACAATCTTATTTCACTGTGCTCAATTTTTAATTTTTGGAGTGCTTTGACTTGAACCCAGGATCACATGACTGCTAAACGGCCAGTGAGCTGCATCCCTACACTCCCGCTGTGATCAGCTCTGTCAGGCTCACAGACGGGGATGTTCTGACGAGACCCTCAGTTTCTTGTGAGGCACCTTTGAGAACTGCCTGAAGGGATTTGCAATCTACAGGCAACGATAAGAGTCTTTGAATGATTGACAGCGAGAAGCTTATGGCAGAATCTGGATTTCACTCTCAACGCTGACTCCTGTTAGCTGTGTGGCAGAATCCAGTAGCGTAGGCCAGAAGCGTAAATTAAACCACCTCTGTCAGAAAGACTGATACAATGCTAAAACCATGGAATTGTGGGAAGGAGAAAAGCGGTGCTGGATTCCTCTTCTGAGCAAACTGGGAGCAGTACTAGCCAGTCCTCAACACGGAGGTCGATGATTCTCAACCCCTTTAGAATTGAATGGCCCTTTCACAAGGGTCGCCTATCAGATATCCAGTATATCCGATACTGAGAGTGATTACAGTAGCAAAATTAATGATGTGCTTGTATGCACAGAATAAAAATAATTTTATGGCTGGGGGTCACCATAACACAAGGGACCATATTAAAGGGTCAAAGCATTAAGAAGATTGACAACCACTGATGTAGGTTGAAGGCAAATGTATGTACATTTAGATAAAGAAATGGATATATTTCAGTCATATAAATAGACCATTTCTAAAAGTTGAACTCATTTGAAGTATGGATTCTCATGTTTAAAGTAAAAAGAAAGCCCAACAGGCTAAGTCTGACTTTTGTTTCCTTGGGATGTGCTGGCCATTATAGGAAATCAGTGTGAGGAGGGTATCGTTCAAACTCACTCTTTGGATTTAAGCCTCTCCCCCAATCCATGCTCCTTGTCTTTGTATCATCATAATCGCTACTGCTTGCCATTAAACCTCTTGTGTATAGAGTCCTTCCCCAGTCCTCCACATATTCATTTACATGACTATTCAGAAGCTTCTATTAAGCATAATTTTTTTCCTAATTACTTTCATATCAGTATAGAAATAATAGCCAACTTACCAATGAGCTCTGCCGCAAGAGCTGATTTGCTAGTTCATTTGTGGTTTTGCAGCATTTTTCTTTTAGACTTAGTATTTTAAGTTAGGTTTGGGTGTCCGAGCCAGTCAAGCACTAGTGGGGGCTGGTATCAGAGATATTAATGCGTGAGTTCCACAGGAAAAATGAAATTTACCCCTGTAATAGAAAGTAGTGAGATAAGGGTTCCAGGTGGCAAGGCCTAGGAAGCAGGAGTAGGGATTGAAATGGACCTGGTAAGGTGAAGTCAGCATTTAAGACGTCTTTCTACCGTTGCATGGCACGAAGTCTTGAGGGATAGAAGAATGAAGGGGGGTTCTTGGTAGGTGGTGGTCATGTGATCTATCAGTAACATGGGGCACTTTTAAGAGTTATTAAATACTAAGCCACGGTCCCAGGCATCAAGTCAACACTGCCTCCTACTGGAATGTATGGCCACTTGAGTAGGGGGTGCTGTGAATCTTACAGTTTTCCCCTGCACGCGACAGGTAGATGAAATAGAACTTCAAATATTTTTAATTTAACAGCTTATAATGTAACAACTAAGACAGTCCCGCCCTTGGATCCCTTTGCTGCTTAGTCTCTGACCTTACATAGAGCTAACGGTCACATGACCCTGATAGCCCCACACTTAGGACATTGCAAAAGATGGCTATTTCACAGGAGCAAGTGCACCTCCAGTGTGGTCATGACCAGGTTCATGCTGTCCTAGTGAAGACTGTGATTCCAAACTTGAGAACACAAGATCCGCCTCTTTGGTTTTCCGAATGAGAGACTTACATATGTTAGAGACTCCATTGCTGCAAGTGTTTGGCGCTCCTAAGATTCTGTTTCCTTGGAGTCTCCAGCTAGATGGGGTCCACACCTTGCTGTATTGATTGCGTTTGATCATGAGGAAAGTTCTGTTGGTTGTCAGTGATGTTGATGTTGGCCTGATTTCTAGCTGTGTTGCCTTTTTACCTGTTTGAGGTCTTTTGTTTGTTTTTTTCTTTAATGTCCTAAGAAATTAAACATTTCCTTTTGGGATTTTTGGGGAACTTGAACTAAAAAGAAAGTTAATTTCACCCATTTTTTCTTTATGAGTATAGAAGAATATCTTCATTAATTTTCTTTAATCTAGATTTGACTCCAGAGTAAAGGTCTCATGCGGACTAGATTTCCCTTGAAGCCCTGTTTTCACTGTGCTCTGTTAGAGTCACCTGTTCTTTATTTGCTGCCCTAAATATAAACTAGAGGAGGCCTTTAAAAGCTGTTGCTTTAGAAGTAGGATTGAAGGGAACTTTAAAAGACCTTGTGTTGCCCTAGTCTAGGAACTGTCTAACTTACCTCTTATCAAGAATTTATAGCTGGGCTTTTAAATAGGGGTAATGTAGCTGTTTGGAGAGAATGTTTCCTTCCTTCCTTCCTTCCTTCCTTCCTTCCTTCCTTCCTTCCTTCCTTTCTTTTTTCTCCCAAGACAAAGTTTCTCTGTGTAGCCCTGGCTGTCTTGGAACTCTCTCTGTAACCAGGCTGGCCTCGAACTCACAGAGATCTGCCTGCCTCTGCCTCCTGAGTGCTGGGATTAAACTCATGTGCCATTTTTTTTCTGCTTTTGTTTTTTGTATTTTGAGACAGGGTTTCTCTGTGTTTCTGACTTTCTGAGTTTCTCTGAAACTCACTTTGTAGACCAGGCTGGCCTTGAACTCAGAGATCTGTCTACCTCTGCCTCCCAAGAGCTGGGGTTAAAGGTGTGCATCACCCCCGCCCAGTTTATTCTGTCTAAGCTTTGCAGCAGTGAGTTTATGATGTCATCATTACTGGTTGGCGACTGCGGTTCACTAACCGGAACTGAGGGCCTCTTAGGACCCATTTCTTCTGGAAGAAAATGCAGCATAATGAGATCTGACAGCTGAAGGTTTTTAAACACTTTAAAAAATGCATGTAAAGTAATTTTGTTTAGGGCCAAAAAATGACTGGCTATGAGAAAGATAACGTTTCAAGACTCCAGATGGGAAAATATGTATCCTTCACACTTTATGCTTATATATGAAAGAACTGATAGAGAAGGAGGGACATCAGGCAAGAAATGGGATTCCTAGGAAGTCATCTAATGCTCCTTTTCTTTAATGTTTTTTTACTTAAAATTGTATTTCATTTACGTACCAACCCCAGTTCCCTCTCCCTCCCCTTCTCCCATCCCCCCTTCCACCCCCCCTTCTACTCCTCAGAGTGGGTACGGCCTCCCCTGGGAAGTCAACAAAGTCTGGCATACCAAGTTGAGGCAAGACCAAGCCCCTCCCACCTGTATCAAGGCTGAGCAAGGGACTAGGCTCCAAAAAGCAAGTTTATTCACCCTGGATAAGTCCTGGTCCCACTGCCAGGGACCATCTCAACAGATCAAGCCACATAACTGTCACCCACGTTCAGAAGACCTAGTTCAGTCCCATGTAGGTTCTCCAGCTGTCATCCCAGAGTCCGTGAGCTCCCACTAGCTCGGGTCAGCTGTCTCTGTGGTTTTCCCAATCATGATCTTGACCCCCTTTGCTCATATGATCCCCCTCTCCCTCTCTTCATCAAGAAGCTCGGTCCATTGCTTGGCTGTGAATCTCTGCATCAGCTTCCATCAGTTACTGGATATAGGTTCTATGATGACAATTAGGGTAGTCAGTAATCTGATGATTGGGGCAGGCCAGTTCAGGCACCCTCTCCACTATTGGTAGGAGTCTTAGCTGGGGTCATCCTTGTTGATTCCCTTGGAATTTCCTTAGCACCAGGTTGTTCCACACCTCAATAAATGGTCCCTCTATCAAGCTATCTCTTTCATAGCTCTCTCTTGCCTTCCCTCCCTCAACTTAGCCATCTTGAACCCTCATGTTCCTATCCCCCATCCCTCTTTTCTACCCTCCACCTCCCAGTTTACCCAGGAGATCTTGTCCCCTTCCTGGAACCCTCTATGTGTGGCCCTCTTAGGATTCTCTTTTTTTTAATCTAGCTTCTCTGGGGTTGTGGATTGTAGCCTGCCTATCCTTTCCTTTAAGTCTAATATTCACTTAAGAGTGACTGACTACAAACCGTGTTTGTTTTCTGGATCTGGGTTGCCTCACTCAGGATGCTTTTTTCTAGTTCCATCCAGTTGCCTGTAAATTTCAAGATATCATTGTTTGTTTGTTTTTTTTTAACCACAGAGTAATACTCAATTGTGGTAAATATTAATACTCCATTGTGTAAATATACCACATTTTCTTTATCCATTATTCAGTTGAGGGGCATCTAGGTTGTTTCCAGGTTCTAGCTATTACAAATAATGCTGCTATGAACATAGTTGAGCAAATGGCCTTGTGGTATAATTGTGTATTCTTTGGGTATATGGAAAAGATTTTCCAATCAAAGAGAGCTAAGAAACAAGCTGGGGTAGCTATCCTAATATCTTACAAAATAGATTTCAAACTAAAATTAATCAAAAGAGATAGAGACGTACATTCACTTTTATTACAGAAAAAATCCATTAAGATGAAGTCTCAATTCTAAACATCTATGCCCCAAATACAAGGGTACCCATATTTGTAAAAGAAACATTACTAAAGCTGAAATCACACATCGAACCCCACACACTATTAATGGGAGACTTCAACACCCTACTCTCAGCATTGGACAGGTCTGCCAGACAGAAACTTAACAGAGAAAAAAGGGAACTAACATATTACGACTCAAATGGACTTAACAGACATCTATAGAACATTCCACCCAAACACAAAAGAATATACCTTCTTCTGAGCACCTCATGGAACCTTCTCTAAAATTGAACAGCTATTTGGTAACAAAGCAAACCTCCACAGATACAAAATAATTGGAATAACCCCCTGTGTCTTAACAGATCACCATGGTTTAAAGTTAGAATTCAATACCAACTCTAATAGCAGAGAGCTTATAAACTCATGGAAATTTAACAATGCTCAACTGAATCACCTCTGGGTCAAGGAAGAAATAAAGAAAGAAATTAAAGACTTCCTAGAATTCAACAAAAATGAAAGTACAACATACCCAAACTTAAGGACACTATGAAAGCAGTGTTGAGAAAAGTTCATAGCACTAAGTGCTCACATAAGGAAAGTGGAGAAATCTTACATTAGCGACTTAACAGCATACCTGAAAGCTCTAGAACCAAAACAAACAGACTAACCCAGGAGGAGTAGACAACAGGAAATAATCAAATTGAGGACTGAAATTAATAAAATAGAAACAGAGATCATCTACTGCTCTTACTAATTGCCTTTAAACCTCAAGTCCCTTTTATCCAAAATAGGGGATTTGGAACAATTTTAAATTTTATTAATAATAGTAATACAATATATAATTAATTGTAATAAATATAAAAATAATAACTTATTATTATTGAGACAATATCTCACTATGTAGCTCAGGCTAGCCTCTAGCTCACAGCAATTATCCTGCTTCAGGCATTCTGAGTTTTAGAAGGAATGTGTTATCATGACCAATTCTGGTTTTTAAGTACTCTTTAACAGCCAAGTAAGCTAAAAAGAACTCTTAAGATAGTTTCCATATGACTTCGTATTCTTCTCATACATTCTTTTTAAAATTACATTTATTTATTTGTATACTTGTGCCAAGACTTACATGCAGAGGCCAGAGGACAACTTTCAAGAGTTGGCTCTTCCTGTGGGACAATGGTCTGTACCCTGTCACTTGTATTTTAAGTAAATGCTGATTGACCTAGTATCCAGGCAGGAAGTATAGGTGGGGTGACCAGGCAAGAAGTAGAGGCAAGGCAACGAGAATTCTGGCAAGAGGGAAGTTTCAGTCTGCAATTGTCATCCAGACACAGAGGAAGCCAAACATAGAGCAAGCAAGATGTGACTGCCTTGCTGAGAAAGGTACCAAGCCATGTGGCTAACACAGATAAGAATTATGGGCTAATATAAGTTATAAGAGTTAATAAGAAGCCTGAGATACTAGGTCAATCAGCTTATAATTAATGTAGACTTCTGTGTGGTTTCTTTGGGACTTAATGACTGCAGGAACCTGGCAGGACAGAAACCTCAGTCAACAATCTCTCCATTATGTGAGTCCTGGGGCTCAAACTCAGGTTGTTGGGCTTGGCTACAGGGTCGGTTACCAGCTGAACTGTCTAGCCAGTCTTCCATACAGTCTCCAAGATCGACTTTCTCAGTAGTTAAAAAAAAAAGAAGAAGAAAATATGTAATGATTTTGACTTTCTACAGAATTAACTACTTTAGGGATATGAAGGATTAAATGACAAATTATTGTTGAGTTAACGGCACTTGAAGAGTTTAATCGTGGGCATTTTATTCAGGCAAATTCCTCATTGATTTTTGTCTGAAAGAGTCAAACCCAACCAAAGGGCATCTGTTCTCTGAGAATAGGAATGAGCTGCCGCACTTGATTGAAGATTCAGGACACTCGGTGTGGTGCTCTTCAGTGATGTCTTCAAGCACCATAGTGTATGCTATCATCAATATTCATGTACTTTACTACTAAATATCCTTTTTATAGACTTCACAAAAATGCCCCAGTGATGCGATTAGTCACCCAGTGAAACCTGCTGTCTCCAAGCTATCTGGGCATCTGCTCCCAAGTGAGATTTCCTCTATGCCAAAATAAATCTTTCAGTCACTTTATGGTAGTTTTGATGTGAACCATATGGCTTAAGTACAGAGAATTTAGGTGTCATGTGAT
Source organism: Ondatra zibethicus (assembly GCA_004026605.1). NCBI lineage: Eukaryota > Metazoa > Chordata > Mammalia > Rodentia > Cricetidae > Ondatra > Ondatra zibethicus. The sequence continues at coordinate 14,451 of PVIU01023947.1, read as the reverse complement.
GTTTTTCCATGGTAGTTATTCAAATAGGCTTCTATTTGTATATGCTCATGGCTTATATTTTGAATCATTTGATTTTCTCATTAGTCTTTGTTTTGGATATAATTCTTTATATCCAAATCAGTCTGTTTTAAGATCATAGATTTTATATATATATGATGAAATATGATGAAATCAGTCTGTTTTAAGATTATATCTATTTTGATGATGATCATTTATTGCTGTTCCCCACGATTGATTGTTGTGGTTTATTTATATACTGTGAAGATGTATTGCTATGATGGATTTAATGAAAAACTGAAAAGCCAACAGCTAGCCAGAAGAGATAGGTGGGACTTCTGGGCAGAGAGAGAAAATTAGGAGGAAGAAAGATGGGTGGCCAGCCGCTTGCAGAAGGGAGCAGGATGGGAAGTACAGAGAGAAGGTAACAGAGCCACAGAAAAGAATGTAGAGTAAGAGATATGGGTTTAGGTATGAGACCTAGTTAGGAACAAAACCTAAGCTAAGGCCAAACTTTCATAATTAATAATAAGTCTCTGTGTTGTTATTTATGAGCTGGCAGCCCAAAGAAAAATCAAATTACAATTGATCCTCCAAAGCCCAGAAATATTTATAATTGTGGCCACCATGTTTTCCAGGTACAGCTCAGTCAATTGTACAGACTCCTTCCAGCTTCGTTATAAGTGTGTGCTATAATATCCCAGGATTGCACAGATGACACCAATGCTCCAAACATTCTATGGGCAAAAAATCAAGTTAGCTTCATTTTCTATTTAGAAGTTACCTTTTAGAAAGATGCGAGTCAGGGGCATTTTAAGTAGAATAATTCAAGTTCAACCCCAATTGTTATCTACTGGATTCAAGGAAGAAAGGTCTTAGAATAGGGAGGGAATTTGATACAAGATCAAGGCATTGCTGGTCTTTTATTAGTGTTGAGGATTTGCCCACCTCATTTGAAATGATCACAGTAGTTCAGGTGTCCCATGAAGCACACACATGGAACTCTTACTGTGACAGCAGGGTTAGTGTTTCAGGATGACACAACACGTTCACTTAAGTCAGAAATGAGAAATACAGGGGCATAAATGAATTTCTGTCTCCCTTTGTCATTAACTGGCTCACTGTCCAGTGTCCAGTGCTTATCCAGTTATGTTACCTCATCAATAATCGATGGCTTGGTTTCTTCATTTGTAAAACAGTATCTGTTTTATAAATCAATAAAGATGCTGTAGTATATGATGTGGTGTCTATAAAGATAATGTGTAAAATACAGAGGCAGTATTATTACTGATGCAGTAATCAATAAGTTCCAGGCTACTTTTGTGTTAAAATGTTAGATTTTGCCATCACAGATTGAGGTAGAAACTCTTGAATAGCCACAGGAAGGAGTGAGGTCCAAAACAGCTACTCAGTTCTCTCACTGTAGTTTCCTGAGGTCTTATTGGGTACTAACCATGATAAAGTGATTTGTGTAATTGCAGTTAATGTTTAAAAACTAACACCCAATGAGCTGCAAAGTGTAACTGTCCCAAAGGCACAGAGTAAGTGTAAGACTAAGAAATGGTCTTCCAGGCTTCTCTAAGTGTCCTGTGAAACAGTCGTGTACTGGCTAGTTTTGTGTTAACTTGACACAAGCTACAGTCATCAGAGAAGAGGGTGCTGCAGTTGAGAAAATGCCTCCGTAAGGTGCAGCTATAAGGAATTTTCATAACTAGTGATCCATGGGAGAGGGCCCAGCCCATTGTGAATAGGGTCATCCCCGGACTGGGGGTTCTGGGTTCTTTAAGAAAGCAGGCTGAGCAAGCAATGAAGAACAAACGAGTAAGGAGCACCTCTCCATGGCCTCTGCATCAGCTCCTGCCTTCGTGTTCCTGCCCTTAGCGAGTTCTTGCCCACACTGTTTTTGATGGTGAACTGTGTTATGGAACTGTGAGTTAAATAAACCCACATGAAGTGGTCTCCGAGACCCCAAATAATGGTACCAAGACAAGGAATTTTAATGAAATGGATGATTGCCACGCCACTCCCTTTTTGGACAAACATGGATTTTGTAGTTGTAGTACAGGAAGTCGAGGGTGTTGCATGGAGATAGAGTGTTTTAAAATGGCCATCATCTTGTCTGAAAGTGGGCAAAAGTCAGAGCCGTGAATTTGCTCTCGCAGGACAGAAGCGGCGCAGCCTGGCAGACCTTACTCTAGGAGGACTGTGCATCTTCTGTGCGACGGGAAGAAAATGTGCTGTGGTCTCTGTTTCCCTGCTACCATTTTAAATACACTCAGGATTATCTGACATCCTTGGACTGAAACGTCTCCATAGCTGGAGCATAATTATTGCTATCAGATGCTTACATATTATTTTTCAGCCTTTTCCAAACAATTTGAATAATGTGGGTTTTTTTTTTTGTTAAATTTATGTGCTTCCACTTGTCAATTCTGTACCATTTCGTTTCAGTTTCACACTGCAGAGCAGTGTGAAACTGACAGAGCTAGAAAAATAGAGAACGTTATGTCAACCTACCAAATTTATGGCAAAAAAGCCAACACCTTAATTTATAGCACATAGGGAAAATGCCTATAAATGGTCTTCTCGTGTATGTGCATCTCTCAAGGGAAACAATGTGTATGCATATGTAAACATTTTCATAAATGCACATTTTGTATATATGGCAATTTTAAGGTATTTAAATCTTTTGTTACTGACTAGCTACAAAAATATGTCATAGGATATATGGTTAAAGCATTTGTAATTAACCATTTCACTGGAAATTTACAATTCATCTAGGCTTGAATAATTTCACTTGGCATTTTTAAATACTTAGGTGTTTAGAATGAAATTATTTTGATTAAACAGTATACACCGAATCTTTAATCACACAGTCATCTTTTCTTATCATTAGAATGAGGTTTTAAAAACTCTGTCTATGTAATTTTGATCTGATAGATGAAATTAAATAAGCATTAAATGAGTTTAATTAATGTTGCATAGCTTTTGGTAGGCATACAATGATGTTAATTCATTGTAATGCTTATTTACTTGTGTATTGTACAGATAATTCTTATGAATTATATACATGTATATGTCTACTAGTAGTGATGTAAGTTCAGAATTTTCATAAGAAGTGCATTGAAGGTACTAGGTAATATGGTCAAGTGGTATAAATGAATGCATTAACTGTGAAATATATTAATGGCTTGAGTTACAAAAACTTTGTTAACAATTCCTATCAAAATAACCTCTCTGAGTACGCGGGTACTGGTTTATATGTCAAAGCTGATAGATCTATACTCATTTTCCTCCCTTCTAAGCTTACAGCCTAGACAGCATAATTTATTTGAATCTGGTTTATGGGGTCAAAATAATTACCCTCCTTCTAAAAGAGCTTCCATTTCATATTTCTGTTTTGCAAAGTTAGCTTCCTCTGATAGCCTTATGCCAAAAGTACATTGAGGTACTATTCACTTAAATTGATTTCTAATGTTGTAAACACCATGCATAATCAACCTGTATGAATGGCTTTCTAGTCTATAAACGCTCATAAATAATTTTGTGATAGATTTATTAGGGCTTTTAATAGTTTCTTCCCTCAAAGTACAAATTATGAATGATGCTCCATGGCAGGCCTGTCCCTGAAGAACTCACATTAAAATACTTTTGAGAAGCAATTCAAATAAGCCTTTCAGTTTCGTGCTGTAGATTTTCTTCTGGGTAACCAGGTTATCATAGCTCCTTCTCCTACTTCCCTAATCACTTGGCATTGTTCCTTTTAGCCTTCATGGAGACAAGATTATGCTGATGGATAATACTGTCAGAAACTAGTCTCTGTATAGTAGATGAACAGTGACATCTATGAGTTCTTGATTCTACCATTTTATTGTTTGGGTCCCACTTTGATTGCCCAAGCAAAGAGGGTTACACTAATCAGTGTGCTAAGGGCATAGAGAATTTTCACAGTGTTTAATATAGAGCAGTTTCAAAAGATAGATACAGTTTTGACATTTTAAGTCAAATTATCTGTTTACCTACCGTCTGAATCCAAGGTAAAACCTTCCTGTTGACGCTTCATTTCCTCCTTCGCTCTCAGAAGTGCTTCTTACTTGCTGTCTCCTGCTCCCATGTTGCTCACCAGCACCCCCTCCCCAAAGAGGGGCTTGCCTTTGTCCGCTATCCATGCTTGCCCACTCAGATAATTTTTACTTTTTGATGTGTTGCTTTAGTTATTTCTTTATCCTTTGTGCTCCAAACTTTTATCCATCCTTTTGATAATGTGCAGGTTGACTTTTCCTCTTCTGGGTTTGAAGAGACAGCATTTCTTCAATTCACATACACACAGGTGCCAGAGGTCACCTCCTTAGGACAGACTGTGTCCAAGAAATGGCAAGGTAGGGGCTAGGAATGTGCAGTTTCAGCCTGACAGAGGAATTTTTATCTGTCTTGTTCATGGCATAGCCTCTGAATGGTGCCAGATGCATGCGTAGTAGGTAATCATTTAATGTCTGTGGAATGAGTGGACGAAAGCCCAGCATCTCCCTACCTGAGCTGGCAGTTGACTCTGCCACCGGCAGCAGTTGAGTGTTCTATTGTGTCACATCCTTGGCAACCCTTGAAACTCTCTGACGTTTTACAATTGTCAATAATCTGGTGGTACTGAAGTGCTGTGTCATTGGGAATTTCATTTGATTCCCTGGTAGCTGCTCTTGTTGAACACCTTTTCATGTTTACTGGCCATTTGTGTTCCTTCTGGGAGGTTCCTGTTCAGACACAGTGAACGTCTTAATAGAATCATTAGCTTTAAAATTGTTACTCATGATAGATACTTACGTGCTACAGGTTTCTGGTGATTTTCGGTTTATTTTTTTCTACATTGCCAGTTTATTTTCATGATATATGGCTCACATTTCTATTCTTTTAGATGTCTTTTGAGGAAAATTTATCCTCATTTTAAACATATTCAAATGTTTCTATTGCTGCTGTGGTCTAAGAAGGTTTATCATGCATCAGGTCATAAACCACTCATTTAATGCCTTTTCCTTCCTTCTGTATAGGAAAGATATGGAATAACCAGTTGTTCCAAAGCCACTCAGTGAATAGTTTCTTCTTACTCACTCTCAGTACTCATTGTGCTGAAAGTCAAGTCAGTACAGATGGTGAGATAGTTCTCCATTCTCTTTCTGGTCCACTGGTTTCTCTGTCCCTACACCATACCATATCATCTGTAACATCTGTGAACTTATACAAAGTCTTTAAACCTTGCGAGGTCAAAAGCTAGGAAGCTATAAAGACTGTTTTTATTATTTTCAAAGAGTCACAGTGAAGTTTTGTAGGACAGGTGTAATATGTATCATGTTGAAACAGTCAGCTTGGGCTGCCATAACAAAATTCCATAGACCAAGAGACTTAAATAGCCTATCTTTATTTTTCACCGTTTTAGATTGGGGAAGTCGTAGATCATGGTACCAGGATTCCTTCTGAAGCATCCTCTACTGGCATGTAGTTGGCCACCACCTGCTTTGTGTTTACAGGACCTGTCTGGATCACCCATTGAAAGGACGCTCTCCTGACACTGTGATGGGGTGCGCTTCGGCTTTCTTTCTAGCGAACGGAGACAGAAGTAGGAGGATTATATTGATTTCGAATCCAGACTGGTCTCCATAGCAAGTTCCAGGCCAGCCAGAGATTCACAGCACAGCTCTGTCCCAAAACAAACAATAACCAGCAAAAGAAGGAGGAGGAGCACAATATCCTATTAGATGGTTGCCTTTTCCCTGGGTCTCATTCACTCTGAATGTCTTCCTTGGAGGCGTTGTCTCCCAGTACAGACATTCTGGGGGTTCAGGCTTCCACATATGATTCTGCTGTTACGTTTTAGAAAAAACATATCTCTTGAATATTTGCTCTTTTTATTCCGACGTTGAGTTGTCTTATCTAAACTGTGTGGTCTCCTCCGTAAAGTTATGTCTCTTCAGTGTCATTCTGCAAGTTATATTCCTCTCGACTGTCCATATCTAGGTGTTTTACATGCTCTTTTATTGTTTCAAGTGATACAGTCTTATAAATTAGATTGATTAATATACTAATTCATCAGTTTAGCTTATTACTAGTGGTACTTTTTTTGCCTTGACATCTGTTTTCTTTGATGTTAATGTAACTTGTAATATTTCATTTTATATCTCTGATGAAGGCATGCCACATATGTTGGTTGTGCTAGCTTGTATGTTTGTTTTGAACATGAACTGGAGAGTTCAGTTCACTCACACATAGAGAAGCTAATAAACCTCCATTTCTCTTTGGTAAGCTCATCACAGGCTTTCACCTTCCCCATTTCCTTTCCTCGTTTTCCTTATTTCTGCGTGCCTTTTGGATGGAATGCGCTTGCCTTGGCTCACCATCCCATTTAACTCTTCAGCATGTTCAGAAGTTGTGTATTCTGTACTTACTTGTTTAGTGGTTACTCCATATATTTTGGCATAACATTGTCCAAATCATTGCTTTTATTATTCTGGTAATAAAGTCATTCCTAAATTTGTATTTTATGGTTGATCAGCTTTTAAACTGCAGGGCTACCCCTCTAGATATCATTGTTATTGTTCGTGCTTTTAGATTTATGGCTTGAGAAGTTGCTGATTCTAAATTTGTTTTGCTTGTGGTGATGATCTTGGATTTACCCTGTATCCTGTTATTATTTCCTTGGACACATACTAAGACGAATGTGGGCGTTAAGACAGTTCTGTCCTGTTTATTGTGACGATAATTAACAGAGCGAAAGGTTGGTGTGATTGCAAGTGTATGAAAACACAACCTCAGCTTCCTCCAGGTGGTTCCCTCATGATTGTGTATGTGCACACACTATGAACGATGGTTGGAAGTAGTCTCTCTGGTAGGTACGAAATATGGTTCCCTCATTCATGAATAAGACCTCTGTGAAATAGCCTGTATTTGTTCGTGGGATCCCATTTCTCAGAGCTGATTTGTTGAGCATAGTCTTCTGGGAGGTGGGAAGCAATACCTGACCTGTGTCCAAACTTCTCTTCCACATTTGAGGCTCTCACACAGACAGGCTATGTGTCCTGGCGAATCTCTGTAAGTAAACCTGTCAGCAGTTAAGACCAATGTATCCTATAGATGTGTAGGCTAGTCTGAACCAAACCTGAGTCTCATACAAAGAGGACACTGTGGCCCACATGTTTTTGTTTGTTTTTTGTTTTCTGTAGTATTGTTTATCCCTTGTTCTTGAAGGTCAGATGTCAGTAAACAAGTGTTTCCTTGTCTGTCATCTGTTGTTTTAGCTGCTGAGGCAAAGACAGCACAGTGCATGTCAGGGAGGGAACGTGGGCTGTGTATAACAGCTGCGCGATGAAAGAGGAGGGGAAGATCCACGCCTTTGTGCTGACGGAAAGAGGTGTGAGGGCAAGGAGGCTGGGAGGAGCAGCTTGTGAACGTTGCGAGTGCCCCCTTCCATCTCTGTTGACTTATGAAATGGAAACGAAAGTATTAAATAGGCAAATGCGAGGGAGAATTTGTCCTTGATTCCCATTGAATTGTGGGTTAGATCTTATGAATGAAGGCGAGAAGGGAAGACCTCTTGAACGTGGTTGCCCATCAAGTACGGTTACCCAGGAAAGTACAAAGGAAACGGTAACCAGGAAAGTACTAGGGAGATAAGGCGTTGGCTGGAAGCAGTGACTTGCAGAAATTCCTCCTGCAGGCACCTCACGCCAGCTTGCGGATTCCTGAGGGGCAGTAGGTCTATTGTAGAGGAAATACAGTGCATAGGTTGTTATAAGACATCAGAGTGAAGAAGCTTGTACTTTCTACATCATCTCTCATTTCTGTTCCTGTTAATTCTATAAGCGATTACCTTTAAAATAAAAATGGAAATTTGTGAAAGTACAATATGCACAGAAATAGTTATTTTAAAACCATGCCTTCATAATCCTCAGTGTTTATTTTGATGATTTTCTGTCTAATGAAATATAAAAGTACATTTGTGTATAGCTCAAAGGACAGAGACTATAATTGTCCTATAATGATAGAAATATATATTTATTTCCTATCATAAAGTGAGGAAAGTATTTTAGGAATTGCTGTTCAAACAAGTGAAGCTAAAATTCTTGTTATGTTTGTGTTAGCATGGTAATGAATGAATAAAATCATGGATTAATGTTTTCTCCATTGATTAACTGTCAGTAAAAAGTCTCTATGTTAAATAGCACTATTCTCTGTGTTACTAAAGGTCATTTACTAATTTATACTTTACATTCTATTATATTTAAAACATTGACAGAAATAATGAAATGTCATTGATCAATTTTGTGAATGTAGATCACAGCTATCATTACCTCAGCATAGCATAGGCAAGACAGTCGGCCACCTATCAAGAAACCTGTTCTCCAAGTCATTTAATGCCAAGTGCATCTTCAGATGGTAGCATTAATCTGTGAAAGGAGAAATTGTTTTCAAGAATTTTAAAACCTTTATGTAAATAATAGCAGCTAATGACAAATTCGTTTTTAAAATATCCAGCCAACCTTCCAATAAGAAATAAATATTAGCTGGAGGCTCTCATTACCCAGACGGCAACGTTTATATGTTAATGTGATCACAGCCTTGAGTGCGCTGATGTTGGCGTACTCCCAATGTCCGAATTCTGCTTGACCGTGCTTCTGTATTATATTCCTGAAAAGAAAATTTCCTTGTGATTTCCCCCATTAAATTTAAATTACAAACATCTCATATTTGACATAGTTCTTATTTATTTCTAGTTTGAGTATGAGCCCACTTTTAAAATAAATGGAAAATGTAAGTGAACTGAAGTTATCAAATAAGCCTGCATAAAAGTAATCATCTAAGGGCTGGAGAGTGGCTACTCGGTGACTGTCTTACCATGCTTGGCTGCATTAAACTTCATAATCGCGGGGGCCTCATTCCGGTCAGGTGAGGCAATAGCTTCACTCAGCACGTGCTGGCCAGCAGAGATGAGACCACCCGCTGGCCCCTGAGAGCTGGCCGCATGGAGAGGCGCTGTTAGTTTCAGAGCGATGGTGGAATCCCGAGAGAACTGCCGAGGCCGGGCCCGTGGCACCGCAGCTAACGAGCTGGAGGGAGTTTACTTTAATGAGGTCGTTATTTATAGTTGATTAGTTTTAAAAGCATGGTGCAGAATGGAAACAAGTGATGCCCGAGAATCTAGAGAAAGTGCTGTGCTTACAAAGGAGTCCCACCCTAGAGTGAAATTTCCAGACTGTTTCCTCACTACTCTTCTGGCATGAGGTTCTAGGTTATATAAATATACTTTGCTTTCTCTAATTACAAAAGGAGCATATGCTCAATCTTGGAAAAAAAAACACAGAACAGCAAACAGAACCCACTTATAATTCCACTATACAGATAGAGCCTCAGACAACATTTTAGTATGTCTCATTTGTCTCTCCCAGTGCTGGGGAGGATGTCCCCTTTCATCTACAACCCGACTGGAGGGCTTTCTTTTTCTTCCTTACTGTTTGTTGTAGATCTTTACATATTACCTGTATTCTACCAGGTATTAAAATTAAAAATTCCCAGATTATCATTTGCATTTAGTTTTAGATTATCTTTTGCATTTTAATGTCTATATTTTGACACTTTAAATTTTGTATGATATTTTTCTCTCTTACATACTAATATATTTGATGCTGTACTTGATTGTCTTAAAAGCAAATGAATACTACTTATCTGCATTTTCTTCTAGAGTTATTTTTATGCTAAAAATAATACAAGATTTTCATTAAGATTTAATTTTCCTTAGATGATGACCTTAGCACCATCATTGAGGCAACTTTTGGTCCTATAATTACTATTGCTATTGTTACAGTTTTTTGAGACTAGGTCTCACTGCTCAAACTAAGCTGAGTCCAGACTCGCAGCTCTCTTCCTTCAGCCTCCTAAGTGGTGGGATGACAGACATGTGCCACCACACCTAGCTTCTCAGAATCTTAAATGCCATCGGAGTCATGTTATATTATATTCTTTGAATACAATTATGTTCCATGAATTTTCCTTGAGCTTTTTAAATCTGATATACCACGTAATTAAAAATCATTTTATATCACTTCTGATCACATAGTAAAAATAATCTATTAAAATACCTCAGAAGTTATTATAGTTTAAGTCTCTTAGCCTATTTCAGCAAAACTTACCCTATGCTGTAATTTACTTAACATCTACCTGTTTAGCATCTTGTGTGTGTGTGTGTGCATGTAACTTCTCTTTTCCTATATAAGTAGTATTTAAGGTTGATACATCAGATCTGAGAAATCCTCAAAATTGGTCAGTATGCGGCTGCTGAGATGGCTCTGTGGTGAAATATGCTTTTTGCTCTTACAGAGACCTGAGTTCAGCTCCCATCACCCACTTTGGGCAGCTTCTAAGTGCTGCCAACTCAGGCTCCAGAGAGGATCCAACACCCTCTTCTGGTCTCCATGAGCACTCCCACGCATGTGGCATATGGCCATTCTCTCTCTCTCTCTCTCTCTCTCTCTCTCTCTTTCTCTCTCTCACTCTCACGCACACACACACCCCCAAATAGGTAAGTTTATTAGGGGAGTATTTTTAATTTACATTTAGCATAATGACTATATACTGAATAGAACTTTTGAGACAGAAGTGAGATCCTCCTCAAGACTGTTTGCATTGTGCTAGGAGTGCAACTCAAACAAATCAAAGTATCAAAGTTAAAAGGTCATTTATTGTAACCAGAGAGATGGCTCAGAGCTTAAGAACACTGGCTGCTACTCCAGAGGTCCTGAGTTCAATTCCCAGCAACCACATTGTGGCTCAGAGCCGTCTATAATGAGATCTGATGTCATTTTAGATCTGGTGTTCAGGCAGACATGTAGGCAGAACACTATGTACATAATAAATAAATATTTTTAAGGAAGGTAATTTATTGGTTTATTGTGTAAGCCAGTGGTGCCGTTAAGAAGACACCCAGCAGATCCTAAAGACTGGCTCCTAAAGACTGCATCTATAGGCATACCTTAAGAAGCACACTTTGGACCCTAAGAGGGTCTTTTCATGTGGAGAAAATCAGGTCACTGGCAGACCCAGACTCTTCAGCTTAGCATGCTTGGTAAGAAGAGTCCCCTAAAACAGACGCTTGTCAATCCCAAACTTCCATTGGCTTTTCCTGCATTTGCATGAACTTACAAGGTCTGGGAAGTGAGTGTGTCACCAGCCTGGATAACATTGTCTTCTTTGTGGTGAAAGTTGGGGTGACAGCAGCAACCCACACGTCTTGACCTAGAATGGAGAACTCCCCTAAGGCCCCCAAACTACAGAGAAGATGGGAAGTGTGGAAAATCACCCACTGTGAAGGTAGATTTGCCTTCAAATACAGGTGAGCTTCTGAGCCTGTTACATGCACAGCCACTGAAAATAACCACAGCGCCCCCTGGATGCCCCGTTAGTGTGTACAAGGGTACATTTTGTGGATAGTTTACTCAGAGTTGACTTAAAGCACTGTCATCTGTTCAAACTTCCCCTCCAACACATTTCGAACAACTCTTTGGCCTGATTAAAGCCATTATTTAGGTCAAAGAGTTGTATCATTTTTTTTATGGCTGAATAATATGCCATTGTGTGTGTGTGTGTGTGTGTGTGTGTGTATTGATGTCTAGTTTAATGCCATATTTCTTGGTCAAAATGTCTAGTGTTACAATACACATGTTAATGTCTGTGTATCTGTGCTGTATCAATCTTGTTTTCCTTTGGATTCATGCCGAGTAGTGGGATTGCTGGATTATATGGCAGATTTGTCTCTGGTTTCTTGAAAGGGAAAGCCAGGCATAAATAACTTAAAGAGCTATGTTACTTTTAGTCTTTCATTTTTATAAAAGCAAACACATGCTAATAATAATTAGTTATTTAATGTCCTGAAGTAAATGGTTTTTTTCACCCATCAACTTCAATTTAATATTTTATCCCAAAAATCAAAGAAATAGTGTTTGTATATTCTGGTCATTATATATTAACTTCCGCACACCCTGAATTGGATTATTTCAGGAAGTCTTGGGTACCGAGCATGCAATAGCGCACATTTATAATGCAAGGAACCAGCTGTATATGTAACCCCAGTTTGCTTTGTCTATGGTGCTCTGCAGAGAAATGCTGGTTCTTGTTGCCTTCTCTCTATATATGACCCATTAGGTATTTACACTAGGGAGTGAGCATCTCGATGGTCAGAGGTCAGAGATGATGGAGGACTTCTGCAGCTACCCACGCTGAGAAGTGTTACTTGAATCTTGAGGTCCTCAGCTGTGGGAACAGTTTAAGCCACATACAAGAAGCAGAGGCGTTTGCTGTGAGGAGTGGCTACATCAGTGTGGCCCTTATTCTGAGAGTGAGGTTATTTATCTTAAAGGGTTACATTTCTGTGTGTTTATCTGTGAGAGTAAGAATAAAGATGAAGCAGACATGTGGGGTTTGGAGACAGATACAAGTAGAAACATGACAGGCAGCAATGGAGAATTGGTGGCTTTAGACCATTCAGGAAACTCTGCCTTAAAAGCAAGAGAATTGAAGACTTGGGCTACTACGGGTGTTGTTCTACACTTTAGGCTTCCTGTGATTGGTGCTTCTGGCTCTTACCTTAAACCTTTTATAGCCACAGCTTTGGACTCCATCCTCAGTCTTTTCATATTGCCTTGGTTAAAAAGGGCCACTGCATTTTGAAAAACAAAGCACACAGTTGGTTTCAAATCGCAGCTCCATCATTTACTGACTCAATATCCCCAAGCAGTCATTTAGGAGTGCTTTCGTCTAGGGGGTTTTACATGTGGATGATGGGGGAACCATAGTTCCTATTATATTGTCATGGAGCTAAGTGGGAGCTTCCTGAAATAGCACACGCTCACGCATGTGCTCAGTGAATATGAATGGTGATAATTGTCATTGTCACTTGCATTGCTATGATTCCTCTTTCTCCCTGCCCCCTCCTTTGCCTTATAATTTTAAGTATATTCCTCCCTAACAGCTTGAGGATGCTCTCTGAGATGCATGGTAGGCAGACTGACCTCCCTCATTTGTGTGCTTATTGCATATCCGTTATGCACTGAGGCTTTTTTGGAATGGCAAATATCTATGCATGAACATTACTTTTGGTTGCTATTCTGAAGGATAGATTGTGAAAACCAAATCCGTAGATTCTAACCTTCATCATGCTGTGTAAGGAGGGCTGAAATTGCAACAAAAACTTCTTATAACATTAAGTTGGCTGAAGTTTTAGGACCGAAGCAAGAGTCACACCCATGGCGGTGATGGTTTTAAAGGTCAAGGGGGCTATATTGCTTCTGAGATAAATATAACCAGTCCCCCATGCATACGACCTCCATGCTAGAGATGGAATCTTCTCTAGGCTGTATTCACAGCCATCTTACTTTAATCAGAATCTTCTGGCTACTGTTGAAGAGTGTGACAGTGAGCTGTCAGAATGTACCACCTGTTGTGTGGCACACTTTTCCTGGGGAGGAAACACATAGATAGGGAGCCCATGACAGACCAAAGTATGGATACCACCAAAGTCCAACTTGGTGAAGCAATTAGTTTTACTGGGGCTACTTACAGGAATATGGGTGAGGAGTTACTTATTGGAGTAGAAATGACTGTTGCATCACTAAAGGCCACCCCAGCATGGGTGACAGCTCAAACCTGGAGCATACCGCACAGCCTGCAGGCAGCTGAACAGATTGGAGAGTGTCCCTTACTAGTGACTAAGTTGCTCTAAACCTTTTCTAGGCCGATCAGTTGGTTCCTACTCCTACGTAGCTGCTGTGGTCCATCTTCATTACAACTGAGCACCTCTAAGAACCTTCTCTGCAGATTGGCTAGTTTATTCTGGGAGGGAAGAGCCTAATGAATCTAGTCAGTTTCAGGAACTTCCTGAAGCTACTTTGAGTTGTTTACCTTCATTTTTAAGGAACTTCTGAGATGGAATGTTTCAACCTCACAGGAAACTGTTATGTAAAACAGAATTCATGTAACATTGTTGCTTAGAAGAGAATAGTATCAGCCAGGGTAGTGATGAATGACTGGATTATAGATATTTACCTCTTCCTTCCTTCTTTCCTACCCCCTTCCCTGCCTGTACTTTTTTTATGTAGCCCAGCTGGCCTTGAACTTGTGACATGTCTCTAGCATCAGCATCCCAAGTACTGGAATCACATTTCACACATGCACCACTAGCTGGATTTTTAAAATTGTTTTTATTGAGCTATATATTTTCCTCTGCTCCCCTCTCTTCCTCTCCCCTCCCTTTCTACCCTCTCCCATGATCCCCAGGCTACCAATTTACTCAGGAGATCTTTAATGATGTTTGTTCATGTACCATACTTGGGATGAGAAAGGAAGAGACGAGACACAGAAATAAAACGATGTTCTCCATCTCATAAAATATGAGAATAAAAAGAACACCCCCTGGTTACC